>NW_026847882.1:13324881-13341107 GCF_025583915.1 Anolis sagrei ordinatus | reverse complement strand
AGATGAGCACCACACCCCAGAGTCAGACATGACTGGACTTAATGTCAGGGGACTACCTTTACCTTTTCCTTAGGTACAGTCGCTGTCTTCTAAAATCGGAAGTAATTCAGAAAAAAATCCCTTTTGAACCAATTACGAGCCATGCAGGAATAGTGGGAGAAGTAAATCTGAATTTAAACCACTTACCCATTTTTTCGG
Organism: Anolis sagrei ordinatus; assembly: GCF_025583915.1. NCBI lineage: Eukaryota > Metazoa > Chordata > Lepidosauria > Squamata > Anolidae > Anolis > Anolis sagrei. The sequence goes on along the minus strand of NW_026847882.1, from coordinate 13,340,909 downwards.
AATTATTTTCGGATGTCTCCCACAGTTATTTTGTTTTTTAGAACGATTAAGCAACTTTGGCAAAGCCTCGCGGTTTCCCTTCCCTGGCTGGCGGCGAACGGCAATGCAGCGGGACGAGGTGGGCATGGCTAAGAACAGCTCTTCTTGAAGGCCATGTTTTAAAATCTTGCAGTTTCGTGTCAGCTTTTCCAGTTGTTTCTCTTCAATCCTGCTGTCACCTGGGATTGCAACATCGACGATCCATACTTTGCTTTTTAACACGATTGTGAGGTCAGGAATATTATGCTCCAAAACTCTGTCTGTCTGAATTTGGAAGTCTCAGAGGAGTTTGACGTGTTCATTCTCTGTAACCTTTTTTGACTCGTGATCCCACCAGTTCTTTGTCGCAGGCAGATGGTATTTGTGGCAAAAATTCCAATGAATCATCTGAGCAACGGTGTTGTGCCTCTGCTTGTAGTCTGTCTGCGCAATCTTCTTGCAGCAGCTGAGGATGGGATCTGTTGTTTCATCTGCTTCCTTGCAGGGTCTACATTTGAGATCTGTCATCAACTTTTCAATTCTGGCTTTGATGGCATTTGTTCTAATGGCTTGTTCTTGAGCTGCCAGAATTATTATTATTATTATTATTATTATTATTATTATTATTATTATTACTACTACTACTACTACTACTACTACTATTACAAAGACTTGGAGATGCTTTGGTTGTGCTTTTCCTACATGGCAGAAACGGGTTAGACTGGATAGCACCAGGGGTCTTTCACTGAAATACTGTTAAGATTATTTTGGTTAAAATAATTCTTCATTTTGAAGATGGTACTGTTCTTTAGCTCCTCCCCCCCCCCTTTTTTTTTTTTTTGCACTGTTTGAATTAGTTCACACAAACCCTCTCCATCCATCTGCCACTGGCCTGGCCCATGCCTGATAGATATACATTAAATATAATATAATATATAAACATTTCTTGAGGCTCCACAAGAAACTTTTGCTTCAGAAAGGGCTCCGCGACTGGAAAAGTTTGAGAACACCCGATATAGGGTAATGGATAGTTGGTGATCTGCAAATCTCTACCAGATATTGTTATACATCACTTCATATTATCCTGAGCTCTGAAGATCACCTGGAAAGGAATCCCACTGGAGCATTGCAGCACACCCAAATACCTGGGAGTCACCCCCGACCGTGCTCTTACCTACAAGAAGCACTGCCTGAATATAAAGAAAAAGGTGGGTGCTAGAAACAATATCATATGAAAGCTGACTGGCACAACCTGGGGATCACAACCAGACACAGTGAAGACATCTGCCCTTGCGCTATGCTACTCTGCTGCTGAGTATGCATGTTCGGTGTAGAACACATTTCACCACGCTAAAACAGTGGATGTGGCTCTTAATGAAACATGCCGCATTATCATGGGCTGTCTGTGCTTTACACCACTGGAGAAATTACACTGTCTAGCCGGCATTGCACCACCTGACATCCGCCGGGAAGTAGCAGCCAATAGTGAAAGGACCAAGGCAGAGACATCTCCAGCTCATCCCTTGTTTGGGTATCAGCCAGCACATCAATGACTTAAATCAAGAAATAGTTTTCTAAGATCTACAGAGACATTCGCTGGAACACCTCAGCAAGCGAGAGTCCAAAAGTGGCAGGCTCAAACCCAGAACCTCAATCAGTGGCTGATACCAAATGAGAGACTCCCCCCTGGGCACACAGAAGACTGGGCGACTTGGAAGGCGCTGAACAGACTGCGCTCTGGCACCACGAGATGCAGAGCCAACCTTCAGAAATGGGGCTACAAAGTGGAATCCACAACATGCGAGTGTGGAGAAGAACAAACTACAGACCACCTGCTGCAATGCACCCTGAGCCCTGCCTCATGCACAATGGAGGACCTCCTTGCGGCAACACCAGAGGCACTCCAAGTGGCCAGATATTGGTCAAAGGACATTTAATCAACTACCACGGTTGGAAACTTTGTGTTTTGTCTGTTTGTTTGTTTTGTTAAAAATGTAATACAAATGTATTACACATGTAATAAATAAATAAAGAACTTCATAGTATTGTTATCTAAGTGTCTGAAAGAAGTTGCAATCCTACAAGATATGAAAGAATATTGGATTCCTATCCTAGTGCTATTGTACCTAAAGTTTGCAACTAGCTTAAATCATGTTAAAGTGAAATAACGCCCTACCAATTTAATTTCCTTTCCTTTCCCCTAATGTTTTTTTCTCTCTCTCTTTTCATTTTCACTAATAGTTATATCATACAAAATATGTAATTGAATACCAAAATCAAGTTCCTCTGTCCTTTATTTCTGGTTTCGGTGTATGGTTGTTAAACTGGACAGTGAAGAAAGCTGACAGGAAGAAAATCAACTCAATTGAAATGTGTTGCTGGAAGAGAGTTCTGTGGATTCTGTGAACTGTCAAAATGACAGATGAATGGGTAGTGGAACAAATCAAGTCAGAACTCTCTCTAGAAACCAAGGGACTGATATAATTTGACCATATCAGAAGAAGACATGGCAGCAGGAAAAGAGGAAGATCTCATTACAGTTGGATAGACTCAGGACTTCATCTGATGGAGCAGAGGAAAATGGAAGGAACCATCTTACCACGTTCCTTCTCGTCTTTGCCTGTTTTGTGGCATGGCCAGCCATCCCATGTCCTTACTGTGTTGATACCTGTCTTTCCCCTGCTGTCTCCCATTTTAAAGCTGTTTGGAGTTAGGTAACACTACAGACTTCAACCAAAAGTGCCCTTATGTCATGTGAGGACCTTCACATAGCACATGGAAATGGAGCCCCACGACTGAGGAGGCATTGTGGGGCCCAATTGACGGCAAGAGGCCTCATGTGGCAATGAGGAGGAGGAAGAGGAAGGTAAGGAGGGTGAGGAGCGAAGGTGAGGGTGAGAAAATAGCGAACATCAAAGACCCTTACACAGACTGATTGTGTAAATTCTTCCTGGTTCCAATGCCAGTATTTAGCCCAGTATTATAAAGATGCAAGATAATTGCAACAAGGTGCAACTGTAGTACAATCACAGCATATCTTCAGAATGTGTACAGATGTATACCGCAGTGTGTATACGCTCTTAATGGCTTATTGTCTAATTGGTTTGTAGAAAGAGTTTTGTCGCAAGAAATGCACAAATACTGGATTTGTAAAAAAAAGAGACCAGTCTGAGCTAGGATGATAACCCTTCGAACATCATAAAATCTTTGTGACTTTGTTTCCTTGATGATCTCCCCTGCCTGCTTCCTTTTGATACTACTGTGTTTTATGTTGCAAAGCATTGCTGGTGTTTAGCTTTCCCACATGCAGATATGTTGCAAAAGGAAGCCCATTAAAGCATCTCTCTCCTGCTGAGCAACCGGTGGGGTTGTTTTGGTCCTATTTATAACAGATGTTTATAAGGCTGAGTACTTCAATGAATACAAAGTTGTAGGCAATGCCAGAGTTACAGTAATGGCCTTTTTGTACTTTCAATTTGACGTGTTTTTCATAAAAGCCGAAACAGAATGAGAAAAAAGAAGGGAAGGGGTGTTGAATATCTCAGACAAATTGGAGATCCTGAGGATTGGATGAGTCAGGAAGCTTTTGTTGCAGCACAAAGGTGGGCAGCTGTTTTCAATGGCTTAAAAAGTCAGCAAGTTGACTCATTCTTACTCCTCTCATCAAGCACTGATGTGTAAAACAGCCATCATGGAAGAAATATATCTCATAGTTTCAAATGCAGTAGTTCTCTATATATGTAAGCTCTCTAGGTGCTCTTACTGCCTATTACAGGGAAAACCAACTGATCCCTAATCCATCTAAAACATAGACATGCGCCTTTCACTTTAAGAACAGACAAGCATCCCGAGATCTGAGGATTACCTGGGAAGGAATCCCACTGGAGCATTGCAACACACCCAAATACCTGGGAGTCACTTTGGACCGTGCTCTGACCTACAAGAAGCACTGCCTGAACATCAAGCAAAAAGTGGGTGCTAGAAACAATATCATACGAAAGCTGACTGGCACAACCTGGGGATCACAACCAGACACAGTGAAGACATCTGCCCTTGCGCTATGCTACTCTGCTGCTGAGTATGCATGCCCAGTGTGGAACCCATCTCACCACACTAAAACAGTGGATGTGGCTCTTAATGAGACATGCCGCATTATCATGGGGTGTCTGCGCCCTACACCACTGGAGAAATTACACTGCTTAGCCGGTATTGCACCACCTGACATCCGCCGGGAAGTAGCAGCCAATAGTGAAAGGACCAAGGCAGAGACATCTCCAGCTCATCCCCTGTTTGGGTATCAGCCATCACGTCAACGACTTAAATCAAGACATAGTTTTCTTAGATCTACAGAGACACTCGCTGGAACACCCCAGCAAGCGAGAGTCCAAAAGTGGCAGGCCCAAACCCAGCACCTCAATCCATGGGTGATACCAGATGAGAGACTCCCCCCTGGGCACACAGAAGACTGGGCGACTTGGAAGGCGCTGAACAGACTGCGCTCTGGCACCACGAGATGCAGAGCCAACCTGAAGAAATGGGGCCACAAAGTGGAATCCTCGACATGCGAGTGCGGAGAAGAGCAAACCACTGACCACCTGCTGCAATGCACCCTGAGCCCTGCCACATGCACAATGGAGGACCTTCTTGCGGCAACACCAGAGGCACTCCAAGTGGCCAGATACTGGTCAAAGGACATTTAACCAACTACCAAATTTGCAAAATCTGTGTTTTTTTTTCTTTTTCTTTTTAATCTGTGTGTTTGTTTTGCTCTGTTAGAATTGTAATACAATGGTTGCTGATGACACGATAAATAAAATAAAATAAGCTCTCAGATTCAGGCGAAACTCTCTTTTGGGATGACAGAAAAGACCTGCCAAGATGAGGAAGCCAAAGTATCAGTCTCCCTAAGAAAGCTTCGGTAGGACAAAGGGACTTCTGGTTTGTTTTTTTTGCATCAGTCTCCCTAAGAAAGCTTCGGTAGGACAAAGGGACTTCTGGTTTGTTTTTTTTTAAAAAAGCTTCAATATTGCTTCAAAAAGGTAATTTTAACAAAATTATTATGAGCAACAAGTTATCCGAGCAATTCTATCCATGCCTGTGGTTCTTGGCATCTCCGGCAATTACTTGAAGTACTTTATTTATTTGTCGTGTCAGAGCAACCAGTCCATTATATTACATTTCTAACAGAACAAAGCAAACAAACAGAAAAATACACAACTTGTGAGTTTGGTAGCTGGTTAAATGTCCTTTGACCAGTATCTGGCCACTTGGAGTGCTTCTGGTGTTGCTGCAAGAAGGTCCTCCATTGTGCATGTGGCAGGGCTCAGGTTGCATTGCAGCAGGTGGTCTGGTTTGCTCTTCTCCACACTCGCATGTCGTGGATTCCACTTTGTAGCCCCATTTCTTAAGGTTGGCTCTGCATCTTGTGGTGCCAGAGTGCAGTCTGGAGCCTTCCAAGTCGCCCAGTCTTCTGTGTGCCCAGGGGGAGTCTCTCATTTGGTATCAGCCATTGATTGAGGTTCTGGGTTTGAGCCTGCCACTTTTGGACTCTCGCTTGCTGAGGTGTTCAAGCGAGTGTCTCTGTAGATCTTAGAAAACTATTTCTAGATTTAAGTCGTTGACGTGCTGGCTGATACCCAAACAGGGGATGAGCTGGAGATGTCTCTGCCTTGGTCCTTTCACTATTGGCTGCTACTTCCCGGCGGATGTCAGGTGGTGCAATACCGGCTAAGCAGTGTAATTTGTCCAGTGGTGTAGGGCGCAGACACCCGTGATAATGCGGCATGTCTCATTAAGAGCCACATCCACTGTTTTAGTGTGGTGAGATGTGTTCCACACTGGGCATGCATACTCAGCAGCAGAGTAGCACAGTGCAAGGGCAGGATGTCTTCACTGTATCTGGTTGTGATCCCCAGGTTGTGCCAGTCAGCTTTCGTATGATATTGTTTCTAGCACCCACTTTTTGCTTGAGACTTGAAGTACTGAATATTATAAAGGCAAGTCAAATGTCCATCCTAGACATTTGCCTTGGCAGTTTCCTTTCTCTTCTTTTGGTTTCCCCTTTTCCTTCCCTGATCATTGATTCTGATCTTTCTCATTCTTATTTGTTTAACATCCCACTTGAACTTTGTCTGTGGCCTATGTCATATAATATTACATTTATGAACCAAATATTGTGTCAGAAAATGATTCAGTTTTTATTGGCTATTGTTTCCCCAAAGCCATTCATATCCTGGCTTGAAGACATCATTTCAGCTTTCTCACAACGTTTCACCTTCATAAAATAGCAGTTGAGAATTACTGTGGTTCAGTGTTTGGTTGAATCTTAGTGATATGACCTTCAATATTTGCTTGGCCTTGCATAGATCCCTGGGCCTCATCCTTCATCTTCAAATTGTCAAATGAAAATGAGAGAGACACAGCCTCAAAGCTGAAAGAAGCTTGAAATTATACAGACAATTGCAGGGTGAGCAAAAGTTGATTTAAAAATTCAAAATGTCTGAAAAAACGTCTGAATGATTCCCACAAAATAACTCCAGGAGAGGACACTATGACCTGAAGTGAAGAAACTTCAAAGACAGAACAAACTCAGAAGTTCAGCACCATCTCCTGTGTTTTGAATAGGCAGTCTTTTTTTTTTTTTACCACACATGTGTCTTAATAGTTTTGGTAGTTTTAACTGAAGTAGACACATCAAATTATTGAAATTTCACTGCCAGTGGAATCCAGGGCAATTGAGTCAGTGCTGTGTAGAGCATCTACACCAGTGTTTCTCAACCTTCTGAATGCCGTAACCCTTCAAACAGTTCCTCGTGTTGTGGTGACCCCGTTGCTACTTCATAACTGTAACTTTGCTACTGTTATGAATCATAATATAAATATCTGATATGCAGGATGTATTTTCATTCACTGGACCAAATTTGGAACAAAGACCCGATACGCCCAAATTTGAATACTGGTGGGGTTGGTGGGGTTGATTTTGTCATTTGGGAGTTGTAGTTGCTGGGATTTATACTTCACCTGCAATCAAAGAGCATTCTGAATTCCACCAATGATGGAATTGAACCAAACTTGACACACAGAACTCCCATGACCTACTGAAAATACTGTAAGAGTTTGGTGGGCATTGACCTTGAGTTTGGAAGTTGTAGTTCACCAGCATCCAGAGAGCACTGTGGACTCAAACAATGACGGATCTGGACCAAACTTGGCACGAATACTCAATATGCCCAAATGTGAACACTGTTAGAGTTTGTGGAAAATAGGCCTTGATGTTTGGGAGTTGTAGTTGCAGGATTTATAGTTCACCTACAATCAAAGAGCATTCTGAACCCCATCATTGATAGAATTGAGCCAAACTTCCCACACAGAACCCTCATGACCAACAGTGTGCTTTTATAGTCTTTGGCGACCCATTTGACACCCCCTTGTGACCCCCTCAGTCCTGACCCCCAGGTTGAGAAACGCTGATCTACACTGTAGGGTGAATGCTATTTGACACCAAATTAAATCCTATGATTCAGTGCTATGGAATCTATCAAAGTTGGAGTTTTGTAAGGCCTTTATTCTTCTTTGTGAAAGAGTGCCAGTATATTATCAAACTACACATCCTAGGATTCCAAATAATTCCAAATAATTTTTGTGTTGTTGTGAGAGAAAAAGTTGGTTAACAAAAGTTGATCTGGTGTATTGGCAGCAATATACAAATGACTAAAATAAGTAAATATAATCTATTCTCTGGTGATATGGGTGGGGCAAAAAAAAAAAAGACAGATAGCATCTCTGCACCTCCTTTTGCAATAAGTAAGAAAATATTGCTTGCAGTTTTCCTAATAATATAGACAGAGCTTGTGATCCCTCATGAATCTCTTCCTCCTAACATTGCTGATAGGATAGACAATTATGTTTACTAGAATACTATAATAATATCCCCTGGAGCTGAGAGGTGGTCGCCTCTCAGCTCCAGGGATTTCTGGATGACATCAATTACCTGGATCAGTCACAGTCTGGTTTCAGGCCTGGCCACGGCACCGAGGCGGCTTTGGTCGCCTTGGTGGATGACCTCCTCAGAGAACTGGACAGGGGGAGTGTGACCCTGTTAGTTCTCCTGGACATCTCAACGGCTTTTGATACCATTGATCATGGTTTCCTTCTGAGACGACTCTCCGGAATGGGCCTTGGGGGCAAGGTCTTATTGTGGCTCCAGTCCTTCCTGGAGGGGCGTTCCCAGTTGGTGAAGCTGGGAGACACCTGCTCGGACCCCTGGCCTTTGACTTGTGGGGTGCCGCAAGGCTCCATTCTGTCTCCCATGCTTTTTAACAACTACATGAAACCACTGGGTGAAGTCATCCGGAGTTTTGGAGTTGGGTGCCATCTCTGCGCATATGACACGCAACTCTACTACTCATTTCCACCTAACTCCAAGGAAGCCCCTCGAGTGCTGGACGAGTGTCTGACCGCTGTGGCTGTCTGGATGAGGAAGAACAAGCTGAAGATCAATCCCGACAAGACAATCCTCCTGGTTGATCGTAAACCGGATCGGGGTATAGGGTGGCAACCTGTGCTGGACGGGGTTGCACTCCCCCTGAAATCACAGGTCCGCAGTTTGGGTGTCCTCCTGGACCACTGTCGCTTGAAGCTCAAGCGTCAGCAGTGGCTGGGAGGGCCTTCACACAATTAAGACTCATGCGCCAACTGCGACTGTACCTCGGGAAGGCGGATCTGTCCAGGGTGGTCCACGCTTTAGTCACTTCCAGATTGGATTACTGTAATGCACTCTACGTGGGGCTGCCCTTGAAAACGGCCCGGAAATTTCAATTGGTTCAACAGGCGGCGGCCAGGCTGTTAAGTGGTGCTCCTTACAGAGAGAGGTCAACCCTCCTGTTTAAGGAGCTCCACTGGCTGCCGTTCATTTTACAGTCCCAATTCAAGGTGCAGGTGCTTACCTACAAAGCCCTAAACGGTTTGGGACCCGCCTACCTCCGTGACCGTATTTCAGTGTACACGATCCCTTCGTTCATCTGGAGAGGCCCTGCTTACGATCCCACCGGCATCGCAAGCACAATTGGTGGGGACGAGGGATAGGGCTTTCTCGGTGGTGGCCCCTCAACTCTGGAACTCTCTCCCTAAGGACATCAGGCAGGCCCCGTCGCTAGCAATCTTTAGGAGGAGCTTGAAAACATGGATGTTCCAGTGTGTCTTTCCAGAATAAGGAAACTCCTATCATTATGTCCCAACACACTTTATTTAGAGATCTAGGATATCTACATGCATGCCCTCCTCCAAACACCCCACCTGTCATGCTCAGCACTTTTTAATTTTAATTTTTACATTTGGCCCAGCCATTGTTTTTAACTGTGTCATTGCGTGTTGTTAATGTTATTGCTTGTTTTTTGTTTTATTTTGCTGTATTATTGTTGTTGTTTTATTGTTGTATTTTGGGCTCAGCCTCGTGTAAGCCGCACAGGAGATGGTAGCGGGGTACAAATAAAGGATTATTATTATTATTATTATTATTATTATTATTATTATTATTATTATTATTCTAGAGTGGAAATGGATCAGGACAGCCATCATCCCTCATTTTGTCTCAGTCTTCTACTAGATATGAGGCATAATAACAGAACTTACCCATGTTTTAAGGTAGTATTGCCAAACATTCAGTCCCCAGATATGTGAAATTATTCTCACTGACATATCTGTCAAGTTTTTCCCCAAAGGTTAGTGTTACTGGCTGGAGTTGATTGCTGTTTTAGCCCAACAATATATGCAAAGTCAAATTTAGTAAAGGCTCCCCGTTGAGCAAATGGCATCTATTTCCTCACTCAAGTTTCTTCTATTGTAGCAGATGCTGCAATTGAGCCACTATGTGATATGCAATAGTACTCACACAAAAGTGCAGATGAAATAATTACCATGCCTGAATATATTGTAATCAGTTTTAATTGTGTATTGTTGCTGCATAAGTGAACACTGTTTCTGTTTGGTAAATTTAGGAAGGCTTCTTTGAAAAAAGTAATTTGTGATGCTAAAAACTAGTGCAGATGTTGACCTTTTGGTGTCTTTTAACTAACAAAACATTTTTTTCTTGTATTGGAAAGCTAAGTCATTTTCTTTTCAAGGGGAGCTGGTAATCCAGTTCGCTTATCTGTATGTGCATTCTGGATATTGACTGAACAAGAAGGTCAGGTTTCTCTAAAGGTCAAGATGGCTTAATCCAATATCTTGGATACTCAGTGTTGTTGTATTGTGACCTATAACAAAATTAGGTAAGTCCAGAATTGCTCAGGTGTTTTCTCTTATTGTTTATCAGGGAATGCTTTTAGTTTCTTCTATTGCTCCCTAGTGAACCAAAGTGTGTGCCAAAATATAAGACAGTTAGGCTAACAAATAGCTGGTAGATTTATTGTCGAAGGCTTTCATGGCCGGAATCACTGGGTTATTGTAGGTTTTTTTGGACTATATGGCCATGTTCTAGAACAGTGGTTCTCAACCTTCCTAATGCCGTGACCCCTTAGTACATGTCCTCATGCTGTGGTGACCCCCAATCATAACGTTATTTTCGTTGCTACTACACAACTGTCATTTTGCTACTGTTGTCCCGTGATATGAGATTAGGTCTCTGGTTGGAGAGAGCTAAGGAAATGTTAATGCAGTGGTTCTCAACCCTCCTAATGCTGCGACCCCTAAATACACTTCCTCCTGTTGTGTTGACCCCCAACCATAACATTTTTGTTGCTACTTCATAACTGTATTTTTGCCCCTGTTATGAATCGTAATGTAAATATCCGATATGCAGGATGTATTTTCAGTCACTGGACCACATTTGGCACAAATACCCGATACGCCCAAAATTTGAATACTGGTGGGGTTGGGGTGATTGATTTTATCATTTGGTAATGCTGGAGTTGCTGGAATTTATAGTTCGCCTTAAATCAAAGAGCCTTCTGAACTCCATCAATGATGGAATTGAATCAAACATGGCACACAGAATTCCAAGAGAAAATACTGGGAAGGTCTGGTGGACATTGACCTTGAGTTTTTGGAGTTGTAGTTCACCTATATCCAGACTGTGGACTCAAGCAATGATGGATCTGGATCAAACTTGGCACAAATACTCAATATGCCCAAATGTGAACACTGGTAGAGTTTGGAGAAAATAGACCTTGCCATTTGGGAGTTGTAGTTGTTGGGATTTATAGTTCACCCACAATGAAATAGCATTCTGAACCCCACCAATGATAGAATTGGACCAAACTTTCCACACAGAACCCCCATGACCAACAGAAAATACTATGTTTTCTGATGGTCTTTGGCGACCCCTCTGACACCCCCTCGCGACCCCCACAGGGGTCCCGACCCCCAGGTTGAGAAACACTGTTCTAGAGGCATTCATAGAATCATAGAATCAAAGAGTTGGAAGAGACCTCATGGGCCATCCAGTCCAACCCCCTGCCAAGAAGCAGGAATATTGCATTCAAATCACCCCTGACAGATGGCCATCCAGCCTCTGTTTAAAAGCTTCCAAAGAAGGAGCCTCCAACACCCTCCGGGGCAGAGAGTTCCACTGCTGAACGGCTCTCACAGTCAGGAAGTTCTTCCTCATGTTCAGATGGAATCTCCTCTCTTGTAGTTTGAAGCCATTGTTCCGCGTCCTAGTCTCCAAGGAAGCAGAAAACAAGCTTGCTCCCTCCTCCCTGTGCCTTCCTCTCACATATTTATACATGGCTATCATATCTCCTCTCAGCCTTCTCTTCTGCAGGCTAAACATGCCCAGCTCCTTAAGCCGCTCCTCATAGGGCTTGTTCTCCAGACCCTTGATCATTTTAGTCGCCCTCCTCTGGACACATTCCAGCTTGTCAATATCTCTCTTGAATTGTGGTGCCCAGAATTGGACACAATATTCCAGATGTGGTCTAACCAAAGCAGAATAGAGGGGTAGCATGACTTCCCTGGACCTAGACACTATGTTCCTATTGATTCTCTCCTGACATGTCGCCTGCATCTAGGGAAAGCATCCTCAGAGGTAGTGAGGTCTGTTGGAACTAGGAAAATGGGTTTATATATCTGTGGAAAGACCAGGGTGGGACAAAGGACTCTTGTCTGCTGGAGCTAGGTGGAATGTTTCAACTGACCACCTTGATTAGCATTTGATAGCCTGGAAGTGCCTGGAGCAATCTTTTGTTGAAGGGTGATTAGATGTCCCTGAGGAAACCATGAAAATGAAGCCACTGAAGCCACTGAAATACAAGCATGTGGACAATTTCAACAGAAAGGAGGAAACCATGAAAATGAACAAAATCTGGCTACCAGTATTAAAAAAAACCTCTAAAATTAAAACAGCAAAACAGCAGAGGGAAAACAATCAGGGACATCTAATCACCTCTCAACAAAAGATTGCTCCAGGCACTCCAGGCTATCAAATGCTAATCAAGGTGGTCAGTTGAAACATTCACACCTAGCTCCAGCAGACAAGAGTCCTTTGTCCCACCCTGGTCATTCCACAGATATATAAACCCATTTTCCTAGTTCCACCAGACCTCACTACCTCTGAGGATGCTTGCCATAGATGCAGGCGAAACGTCAGGAGAGAATGCCTCTAGAACATGGCCATATAGCCCGAAAAAACCTACAACAACCCAGCTGCTAGATTTCTCTCCTGCGGAGACTGGGGCATTTCATCCTGTCCCTGATGCCTCCTGTATCTTCTCATGGCCCTCATATCTCCTGTATCTTATAGGTATGAGTACTAGTTAATGTCTCATAAAGGCTTTGAGATAATGGAAAATGTTGTTTTGTAAGTTTGTTCTCCTAGTTTTCAAGGGTAGATACAAAGCAGATGGCAAAAGGCAGAAGTCGGCAGCAAACATAATTTGTATTTAGAATGCATATGGAGTGGCATCACAGCAGGAAGATCCATCCTATTCAAAGGTCTTAAGAAAGCAGTCAAGATGCCTTTAGCATTTTAATATTTGGTTCATCAAAAACCTTTCTTGAACACTCTCTCTGCCTTTGCTTCACTCTTCTACACAGCAGTAATTGGGCAGCAGTTTCCTTTCTTTCTTTCTTTTCTTTCTTTTTTTCTTTTTACAAAAAAAACCCTTTTAAAAAAACCTATAAGAGCTATCTCCTTGTGTTTTCTATACAGTGAGACAAGATAACAGGGGATTTCTTATCTTGGCACAGTTCATAGAGCAGTTGTTCTTTGGCAACTGGCATGCCTTCAATGTTGATTGAGATTATTGTCATGGTTGGTCCTGAAAAGGTCCGTTGGTTGTTTTGCTTGCTTGTTTGCATGCTGCAAGTCGCTTCTGGTTGCTTCTGGAGTGAGACAATCAGCCGTCTACGAAGACGTTGCCCAGGGGACGGCCGGATGTCTTGCAATCCTGCGAGGAGGCTTCTCTCATGTCCCCCAACAGGGGATTATTTGCTCAAATTTCAGAAATATTCATATATCTACTGATTTTGGGAAGTTTTAAAAGTTTTGACAACAGCTATCCTATTGAATGTATTTAACCAATAGAACTTCCATAATAATAATAATAATAATAATAATAATAATAATAATAATAATAATCTTTATACCTCACCACCTGGCATGTAGCTGGGGGGGGGGGGCTTGGGGAGCTTCAACCTCCCCCCCCCCAAAATTCTCATGGTGGTCTGAGAAAAGGCCTTACTGGTACATTATTTAAACTGTTATGTTTATTCATATCATGATCTGATCACCATGCTCAATATATCCCATATGCATGGGGGTATTGGGGTAACGATACAAAAGGTTTGCTAGGGTAGACCCTCTTTCACTCAGACTCAGCCCCTCCCCCCCCCCCCCCGAATCAAAATCCTGGCTACGGGCCTGCTCACCACCATCTCCCCAACGGGGACTCAGAGCGACTTACATGGGACCAAGCCCGAACAACAACTTCAATATAAAAATTCAAATTGCAATAACATAAACAACATAACATTAAAGTGTAACACATCAAAACAAAAAATTCCATGTAGGGATTTCTTCCCAGCCCAGCACAGATTTACTTACCAGAATTGAAGTGTCAGTCAATCCTCCGCTTTGCAGATTCAACAATTTATTGAAACTCTTACTGCTGTTAAGAGGGACAGATCTCTCCCGTATCCTATTTGGGGCTTTCTGATACTGAGCAGAATTCTGTACGCGGATGATGTCCAACTCTGTCACTCCTTTCCACCTGCTACTAAGGAGGCTGTCCAGGTCCTGAACCGGTGCTTGGCCGCTGTGACGGTCTGGATGAGGGCGAACAAATTGAAATTGAATCCAGACAAGACAGAGGTACTCCTGGTCAGTCGCAAGGCCAACAGGGCATAGGGTTACAGCCTGTGTTGGATGGGGTCGCACTCCCCCTGAAGACGCAGGTTTGCAGCTTGGGTGTGATCCTGGACTCATCGCTGAGCCTGGAACCCCAGGTTTCGGCGGTGACCAGGGGAGCATTTGCACAGCTAAAGCTTGTGCGCCAGCTGCGCCCGTACCTTGGGAAGTCTGACTTGGCCACGGTAGTCCACGCTCTGGTTACATCCCGTTTAGACTACTGCAACGCTCTCTACGGGGGGTTGCCTTTGAAGACAGCTCGGAAGCTCCAACTAGTCCAACGCTCGGCAGCCATGATTTTAACAGGAGCGGAGCGCAGGGAGCATACAACCCCCCTGTTGCGCCACCTCCACTGGCTACCGATCTGCTACCGGGCTGAATTCAAAGTGCTGGCGTTGGCCTTTAAAGCCCTAAACGGTTCCGGCCCAAGCTACCTATCTGACCGCATCTCTGCCTATGAACCCACCAGGAGTTTGAGATCTTCCGGGGAGACCTGCTCTCGATCCCGCCTGCTTCTCAAGCTCGGCTGGCGGGGACGAGAGATAGGGCCTTCTCGGTGGTGGCTCCTCGGCTGTGGAACGCCCTTCCTACGGACATTAGACTAGCACCATCTCTAATGGTATTCCGCAAAAAGGTGAAGACCTGGATGTTTGTGCAGGCGTTTGAGTAATTTAGTGCAATCTGGTAATGGAACATAGGAATGGAACAAGGGACGACGAACCTGGACTACGCTTGGATGATGAGAAGATTGGGTACGGTTGTTTTTTGTAATAATTGTGCATTGTAATTGCTTATTGGTAATTTATGGATAATGTGTTAAGTCAATTGTTATATGTTGTATGGAACCACTGCTGTTTCTACTGTTTTTACTGTTTGTGAACCGCTGTGAGTCGCCTTCGGGCTTGAGATACAGCGGTATATAAGCAAAGTAAATAAATAAATAAATCTGGGAAATGTAGTTTAGGACAGGGTCTTTTGTATTCTCTGCCATAGGGCTTCTCGCCTTCCCAAACTACATTCCTCAAAATTCTCTTTGCCTCTGCTTGGGATCAGGGTTTCTTACCTGTTTTTGTTTTGGTTTTTTAAAAATTATTTTTATTTGGAATAAAAGTTGCTCACAAGAGTGGAGCGTGATAGGATAGAGATTTTTTTTAACATTGTAAAATAAAAGTAAGCTTTTTACATAGAAAGTGGGGGAACAATGTGGTAAGCTAAACAAGAAGCAAGAAAAAAAAAGAAGATAGCATAGTGTTGCAACCCAGATCAGGAAACAAGACCATAAGATATTAATCCACCACACTTGACTGTGGGAAAAAACCAATCCTTTTTTATTGATGAAAAATGGTTACAAAATAGAGGAAAATACAAAGTCCAAAAAGCCACAGTAAAATTCAGCAGTCAGGAATATCTATGAACTAGATCAAAATTCCAAAAGCAACACTATAAAAACCTGGAACCTGTTAGCATTTCACTAACCGTACTTGGAAACTAGAAGCCTCTGGGAATGCAGGCCATGGGAACCGGGAAATCTGCCAAGGTAATGCCTCAGTCTAAATGATGCTTGATCTAACGAGAGAGCCCGGGGAGAGACACTTAAAGCTAAAGAAACTGTTTCGGGACATGCCTCCAGGCTTTGAAGCCTGTGCCTCCCTTTCCTTTAATCTGC
>NW_026847882.1:13248822-13321619 GCF_025583915.1 Anolis sagrei ordinatus | reverse complement strand
CCGGGCTGAATTCAAAGTGCTGGCGTTGGCCTTTAAAGCCCTAAACGGTTCCGGCCCAAGCTACCTATCCGACCGCATCTCTGCCTATGAACCCACCAGGACTTTGAGATCTTCCGGGGAGGCCCTGCTCTCGATCCCGCCTGCTTCTCAAGCACGGCTGGCGGGGACGAGAGATAGGGCCTTCTCGGTGGTGGCTCCTCGGCTGTGGAGCGCCCTTCCTACGGACATTAGACTAGCACCATCTCTAATGGTATTCCGCAAAAAGGTGAAGACCTGGATGTTTGTGCAGGCGTTTGAGTAATTTAGTGCAATCTGGTAATGGAACATAGGAATGGAACAATGGACGACGAACCTGGACCACGCTTGGATGATGAGAAGATTGGGTACGGTTGTTTTTTGTAATAATTGTGCATTGTAATTGCTTATTGGTAATTTATGGATAATGTGTTAAGTCATTGTTATATGTTGTATGGAACCACTGCTGTTTCTACTGTTTTTACTGTTTGTGAACCGCTGTGAGTCGCCTTCGGGCTTGAGATACAGCGGTATATAAGCAAAGTAAATAAATAAATAAATTCTGGGAAATGTAGTTTAGGACAGGGTCTTTTGTATTCTCTGCCATAGGGCTTCTCGCCTTCCCAAACTACATTCCTCAAAATTCTCTTTGCCTCTGCTTGGGATCAGGGTTTCTTACCTGTTTTTGTTTTGGTTTTTTAAAAATTATTTTTATTTGGAATAAAAGTTGCTCACAAGAGTGGAGCGTGATAGGATAGAGATTTTTTTTAACATTGTAAAATAAAAGTAAGCTTTTTACATAGAAAGTGGGGGAACAATGTGGTAAGCTAAACAAGAAGCAAGAAAAAAAAAAGAAGATAGCTTATGTTGCAACCCAGATCAGGAAACAAGACCATAAGATATTAATCCACCACACTTGACTGTGGGAAAAAACCAATCCTTTTTTATTGATGAAAAATGGTTACAAAATAGAGGAAAATACAAAGTCCAAAAAGCCACAGTAAAATTCAGCAGTCAGGAATATCTATGAACTAGATCAAAATTCCAAAAGCAACACTATAAAAACCTGGAACCTGTTAGCATCTCACTAACCGTACTTGGAAACTAGAAGCCTCTGGGAATGCAGGCCATGGGAACCGGGAAATCTGCCAAGGTAATGCCTCAGTCTAAATGATGCTTGATCTAACGAGAGAGCCCGGGGAGAGACACTTAAAACTAAAGAAACTGTTTCGGGACATGCCTCCAGGCTTTGAAGCCTGTGCCTCCCTTTCCTTTAATCTGCTTGACCTTCGCAGACTCTGTGATTCACTCCTGTTTTTCCAAATCTGTCCTTTTCTATCCTCATTAAAAAAGGCAGGTGCTAGCTCCTCTGGAGAGCTATCACCGCTTGATTCAGAAACATTCCCATCAGGATGCGTAGTTTCACTTTCCAAGCCACTGACCTCAGAATCAACAGTTTCCAAACCATCAGGGACAAATTCATGTTCAGTAGCCTGTTCAGTTGCATCAGGAAATACAATCAGAGAATCAGGGTCAGGTTCACACGCAGGCTGACCAGGTCCAGGGTCACACGCAGGCAGAACCCCAACAGCTTAGGATGAAATTATATCTATAACAGAAAAAAAAAGTATGGAACAAGAAAGTGGTCTCTGACGAGAGAGAGTAGTACACTTCTGGGTCCCCCAGGGTGAAGAGTAATCTTTTTTTTTTAATTAACTGACAGTCTTTTCACTCTTCTTGTCTTTTGATCCTCGGCCACTTTAGGATATATTCTTTTGCTTCTATTTCATTCTGAGACTATTTATTTCCTTATTCTTGTTTTCTAGAAAAATTAAAAAGTTTTCCCAGTTCATTTCCTTATTTTTAATGTGGCTATGTGACATTCTCTGAGTTAGTAAATCCAAATTCATTATATCTAGCATTTTTTAAAATCCACTGTTCTAATGTGGGTATCTCTTTGGATTTCCAAAGCTGTGCTAGTTTGATTCTTGCAGCTGTTACTAAATAAAAAAATAATTTATTCGTATTTTTATCCATCTCGAAATCTGTGATCCCCAACAAAAAAAAATTCCGGTTTAAAGTCGAATTTGATTTGTAAAATTTGTTCTATTCTTTTATAAATCTGATGCCAAAAAGTCTTGACTTTTTTGCATTTCCACCACATGTGGATAAAGTCTCCTGTATGTTTGCCACATTTCCAGCATTTCCCATCTATTTTTCCTTTGTTAAATTTTGATATCTGTACCGGTGTTAAGTACCACCTATAGAATATTTTGAACCAGTTTTCTCTGAGATCGGTGGAGTATGTGAACTTTAATTTTCTTGTCCAAATCTCTTCCCATTCTGAAAAGTTAATAGAATGACCTATATCTTTGGCCCATTTTATCATAGTTTTTTTCACTCATTCCTCTTCCGTTGACCATCTTAGCAACTGCTGATATACTTTCCTAATTAGTTTTGTGTCTATTTTTATTATTTTATCCCAGAAGGTTTCTTCTGTCTCAAAACTTACTTTCTTATCTATTACATAATTCTCTTTAAATTGGAAGTATTGGAACCAGGAAATCAAAGGATCCATTTGTTTTAATTCCTCTCCGTGTTTTTAGTATTGTATCTCGTCCATTCCTTTTTATCAGTTGTTTGTAAGTAAGGCATTTCTCTCTAGGGATCTCTCTTATATGGTTTTCATTTTGATAATTCTGTAAGCTGCTCTTTCCAAATGATACATCATTAGTGCAAATATATGATTATACTAATTTATTTGCTGCCATGCTATATGTGGAGTCAATCCAGACTGCCCTGAATTGCGTTCATAGCTCATTTTGCGCTTGGGTATTGCCTGATATGATCATTTCAATTCTGAGCATGCTTGCTATCAAGAGGGGAGGGAATGATAAATTTTGAGTGTGCTTTAGACCATTATTCTGACATTTTCTACTTCATGATTAAGGCATTAACATTTCCTCACTGACTAATCCAGTACAGGAGATGTCTGCATATTCGGCCCATTACAACTGCACAATAGATATCTCTGATAAGGCAAAAGGAGTTCAGTACAAATTAATCTCTCATCTTCTTTCTTTGCTTCCTGTTTTTTGTTTCCTTTAAAGGGCAGTACCTGTTTCAATTCAGATATGGAAATTTAGCACATTTTCCTACTTCCTCTTATTCTTTGTGTATCCTGCAGAGACATTCGCGATGTTTCTTCTCCCAGAGAAACCTCAAACCGTTGGAAAGAATAAGATAAAATAAAGAAAGCGGCAGTGTCTCATTCTTGAAAGAAGTATCTTTAAAGTCCTATTGCTTTAAAGGCACTGAACAGCTGTGGAGAGAACACAGTATGAGATTCAAGCCAGTTCTTTTCTAGACGGGCCAGATTTTTCAAGGAGCTGACTAGAATTCAAATAAGATCTAAAGCAATCTATATAAATAACTAGCTGTCCCCTGCCACACGTTGCTGTGGCCCAGTCTGTTGATCTGGAAAATAAAGTAATGAGAAAGTGCTGATTTCTAATATATGTGATTTCTTTATGCTTGTGGGTAAACAGTATTTCTTGCTGTTTCTTTGTCAGTGTTGATGTGTAGAGTGTCTGGTTTGCCCACCCTGGAACATGCAACATATCATTGTCCTTCTTTAAGGGTACCTTTCAAATCTATGATACTATATCTATGTGTGTGTGTGAATCATATCTATCTATCTATCTATCTATCTATTAGGCTTGGGCGGTTTCGTTCGTTAATTTTGTAATTCTTTATTAATTCGTATTTAAATTAGCTTATGATCCAATATTGAGCCATGCAGGAATAGTGTGAGGAGTAAATTAGATTCGAAATAATTTTTTCAATTTATTTCGTAATTATTTCGAAATTATTTCGAAATTATTTCGTAATTATTTCGTTATTATTTTCGCATGTCTGGTGCAAGTTTTATAGTTGTTGTTTGTTTTATCACACCAACAGTCAACAACAGAGGGAGAGGGAAGCTTCAGAAGTTCCCCCTGTCCCATTTGGAGGTTTTTTTAGCATATTGCGCAATCGTCCGCCATTAACAAATCGATTCGTAATTATACGAAATTTCGTAAATTTTGAAATTTTTAAAAGGAAAATTTCAGAATTCTTTAAAAAAACGAAACGCAATGGACCCCTAAAAACGAAACGAGTTTAGAAACAATTTTTTCCATTGTTACCCAGGCCTACTATCTATCTATCTATCTATCTATCTATCTATCTATCTATCTATCTATCTATCTATCTATCTATGGCTGGATGGCTCTTTGTCAGGAGGACTTTGATTATAGTTTCTTGCCCTGATGAAGGGAGTTGGATTGGATGGCCTTAAGTATTTTCTGTTGGTCATGGGGGTTCAGTGTGGGAAGTTTGCCCCTGTTCTGGAACAGCTGTTCCAGGAGCTCCGATTTTGTGCTTTGCACTGAGTGTTTGTTTATAGTTCTAAGTTTCAGGGACTCTGCAGATAGGTGGCTTCTTTTGACTACATTCATAGGGCAAGCCACCTGTCAATTATCATTGGGTTCCCTGGTTCCGCCCCCTTTCTAGGCTTTGGAGGGAAGGGAGCCTTTTCCAGTCAGTCACAGCAGGTTAGCCAATGTATAGGATGTGTTTACTTCCCCTGTACAAAGGCTTCAACCTTTAAGAGCTCCAGGGAAAGAATGCCAGGGAAGCATTCCCACAGCTTTAAGAGTCTCCTAAGAACTCCAGGGATTCCTTCCTACAGCCTTGGGAGTTTCCAGGAAGACAGCCTTAAACTCTAAAGAACATCCATTGCCTGTCTGGTAGGTCCTCTCAGTGTTTCGAGAAGCAGTTCGGCCTGGCAGAGGAGCCCACACCAGTGAGGGTTGGATTTTAGTTAGCCTTGGGAGAAGTTAAAAAGGGGAATTTTCCTTTGAAGAAAGTTATTGAAGATAGTGCCTGTTCCCTGTGGACAAGTTTGAGAGAACTGATACTTTACCAAGAAAGCTTTACAATTCCTGTTTGATTCATTAATAAAAGACTTTGTTGTACCTTTTAAGCCATTTGAAGATTCCTTTTGTAAAGGAAGCCTCTGAGAACTTTTCCTAGGGCCACTGGCTTCCCGCTGGGTAAAGGTTACACATCCTATATTTATTTATTTATTTATTTATTTATTTATTTGATACTCTTATATACCGCAATATCTCAGCCTGGAACGGCGACTCAATGCGGTGTACAACAGGTTAAAAACAATCTCCAAATTAAAAACAATACACATATAATAACAAATTCAATAACAAATTATTGGGCCACCAATAATAATCCCATATATCTCGAGTTGAAATCGCAATCCAGAATTCGTTGTCCATGTTTCCTGTCCTTAGTCATCAATATTCGAATTGCCACAGATTAGCCGAATGCTTGTTTGAACAGCCATGTTTTGAGTCTCTTCCTAAACACCATCAGCGAAGAGGCTGATCGTACCTCTGTAGGGAGGGTGTTCCAAAGCCGGGGGGCTACCACAGAGAAGGCCCTCTCTCTCGTTCCCGCCAGCCGCACTTCTGAAGCTGGAGGGATCGAGAGAAGGGACTCTCCAGAAGATCTTAGGGTCCTGGTGGGCTGATAGGCTGAGATACGTTCGGATAGATAAGTTGGGCCAGAACTGTTTAGGGCTTTAAAGGCCAACGCCAGCACTTTGAATTGAGCCCGGTAGCATATCGGCAGCCATATCTAAAGTCAACTAGCTATAGGCCCAGCGGCGACAGAATAGCCCTGATTCTGTCGTTCGTGGGGTTCAGAATGCTCTTTGATTGTAGGTGAACTGTGAATTCCAGTGACTACAACTCCCAAATGTCAAGGTCTATTTCCCCGCAAACTCCATCTGTGTTCATATTTGGGCGTATTGAGTGCTTGTGCCAAGTTTGGTCCAGATCCATCATTGTTTGAGTCCACAGTGCTCTCTGGATGTAGGTGAACTACAACTCCCAAACTCAAGGTCAATGCCCACCAAACCCTTCTAGTGTTTTCTGTTGGTCATGGGAGTTCTGTGTGCCAAGTATGGTTCAATCCCATTGTTGGTGGAGCTCAGAATGCTCTTTGATTGAAAGTGAACTATAAATCCCAGCAACTACAACTCCCAAATGACAAAATCATAATTTTTGAGTGATTGTCACTCCTTGTGTTGTAAGACTTTTGTTGCCAAATTTGGTGTGATTTCGTTCATTGGTTCTTTTGTTTTTAAGGTACTCATTATGCACAGAGCATTTTTATATATATAGATAATGCAATGTTAGTTTGTGGGATTAACATAACTCAAAAACCACTGGGCAAATTGATGCAAAATTTGGGCACTATACCCCTAACAGACCAATGAGTGACCATCACTCATTAAACCACTCCAAAAAAACAGCAGAAAGAACTTAAAAACCCAAAAAAGCTAAACAATGAAAAGCTAAATGACAATACAGATAAAAGGGAAGGAAGAGGGAGGGAAGGAAGGAGAGAGAGAAAGAAAGAAAGAAAGAAAGAAAGAAAGAAAGAAAGGAAGGAAGGAAGGAAAAAAGGGAAAAAAAGGAAAAAAAGGAAAAAAGAAAAAAAGAAAAGGAAGGATGGAAGCAAAGAGCGAAGGAAGGGAGGAGGTAGAGAAGGAAGAAAGGAAAAAAGAGAAGGAAAAGAAAACGGGGAGGAAGGAAAGAGGTAGAGAATGAGGGAAGGAGAGAATGAAATAAAATAAGGGAAGGAAGGAAAGAGGGAGCAAAAGAAGAGAAAGAGGGAGGGAAGGTAGGCCACAGCAACGTGTGGCGGATACAGCTAGTCTATTTAAATAAAAATGTAATGTTCGTTTGTGGGATTAACATAACCCAAAAACCACTGGACGAATTGCCGTCAAATTTGGCCACAAGACACCTACTAATCCAAGGAGTGACCATCACTCAAAATTTGATTTTATCATTTGGGAATTGTAGTTGCTGGGATTTATAGTTCACCAATAATAAAAGAGCATTCTAAACTCCACCAGTGATGGAATTGAATCAAACTTGGCACACAGAACTCCCATGACCAACAGATAACACTAGAAGGGTTTGGTAGGCATTCAGCTTGAGTTTGGGAGTTGTAGTTCACCTACATCCAGGGAGCACTGTGGACTCAAACAATGATGGATCTGGACCAAACTTGGCATGAATATTCGATATGCCCAAACATGAAGACAGATGGAGTTTGGGGAAATAGACCTTGACATTTGGGAGTTGTAGCTGCTGGGATTGATAGTTCACCTACAATCAAAGAGCATTCTGCACCCCACCAACAACTGAATTGGGTCAAACTTCCCACACAGAACCCCCATGACCAATAGAAAATACTTAAGGCCATCCAGTCCAACTCCCTTCACCAGGGCAAGAAAACGTAATCAAAGCCCTCCTGACAAAGAGCCATCCAGCCATAGATATAGATAGATATGATTCACACACACACAGATAAAGTATCATAGAATTGAAAGGGACCCCTAAAGAAGGACAATGATATGTTGCATGTTCCAGAGTAGGCAAACCAGACAATCATTGTATCAACACTGACAAAGAAACAACAAGAAATAGTGTTTACCCACAAGCATAAAGACATTACATATATCAGAAACCAACACTTTCTCGTGTCTTCATTTTCCAGATCACCAGACTGGGCCATAGCAATGCCTGGCAGGGAATGGCTAGTATCTTATAAGCAAATGAAAGGTGTTTCATGTACTGTGCCTTCCCTTACAAATCATCTTCTGGCTACATTAAACTGTCAGGATTTTTTTTTTGTCTTTATGTCCCTTCTGCATAATGTTCTCTTTTTGCACAGATCGTCATTCTTCTTAAATGAGCCTCATTAAATAAACATTTTTCTTTCACCTTATCTCACCAAATTTCAGGCTCAGCAAAACAATGGCTCTCCTGTTTATTTATTTGTTTGATTTATGTGCCACCTTTCTCCCAGAGCACGACCTGAGATGGCTTCCAAAAACAGTAAATTAAAAACATTTATAATAAAATCTAAGAAGAATTACAATCACTTCAATAAACGTTTTAAAAACAAACAAAATATACAAACATTTTAAAAGTTAAATAAAAATGTACCTGATTAACACCTGCTCAAACAAAAAGGGCTTGACAGATGGCATTTATTATTTACTAGCTGTACCCGCCACACGTTGCTGTGGCCAACCTTCCCTCCCTCTTTCTCTTCTTCCTTCCCTCTTTCCTTCCTTTCCTCTTTTTCTTTCCCTATCTCTCTTCTTTCTTCCATCTCTACCTGTTTCTTTCCTCCCTTTCTTTGCTCTTTGGTTACATACTTCCTTCCTTCCCTATCTTTCATTCCTTCTCTCCTTCCTTCCCTCACTTTTTCCTTTCACTTTTTTATTTCCTTCTCTCCTTCCTTGCTTTTCCATCTTTCTTTCTTTCTTTCTTTCCCTCCCTACTTCTCTCCTTCCTTCCTTCCTTCCTTCCTTCCTTCCTTCCTTCCTTCCTTCCTTCCTTCCTTCCTTCCTTCCCTCTTTCCCTCCTTCTCTCGTTACTTCTTGACTGTCCCTTCCATTTAATATTGTATTTATCTATATATATAAATGTTCTGTGCATAATGAGTACCTTAAAAACAAAAGAACCAATAAATGAAATCATACCAAATTTGGTAACAAAACATCTCACAACACAAGGAGTGACCATCACTCAAAAAATTATGATTTTGTCATTTGGGAGTTGTAGTTGCTGGGATTTATAGTTCACCTACAATCAAAGAGCATTCTGAACTCCATCAACGATGGAATTTAACCAAACTTGGCACACAGAACTCCCATGACCAACAGAAAATACTGGAAGGGTTTGGTGGGCATTGACCTTGAGTTTGGGAGTTGTAGTTCACCTACATCCAGAGAGCACTGTGGACTAACAATGATGGATCTGGACCAAACTTGGCACGGATATTCCATATGCCCAAATATGAACACAGATGGAGTTTGGGGGAAATAGACCTTGACATTTTGGGAGTTGTAGTTGGGATTATAGTTCACCTACAATCAAACAGCATTCTGAACCCCACGAACGACAGAATTGGGGCAAACTTCCCACACAGAACCCCATGACCAACAGAATATACTTAAGGCCATCCAATCCAACTCCCTTTACCAGGGCAAGAAAATGTAATCAAAGCCCTCCTGACAAAGAGCCATCCAGCCATAGATATGGATAGATATATATGATTCACACACAGAGATATAGTGTCATAGATTTGAAAGGGACCCCTAAAGAAGGGCAATGCTATCTTGCATGTTCCAGGGTGGGCAAACCAGACAATCTTCACATCAACACTGACAAAGAAACATCAAGAAATACTGTTTACCCACAAGCATAAAGAAATTACATATATTAGAAACCAACACTTTCCCATTACTTTATTTCCAGATCACCATACTGGGCCACAGGAACGCGTGGCAGGGGACAGCTAGTATCTTATATAGAAAGAAGGAAAGGAAGAAGGAAGGAAGGGGGGACAGGAAGGAAGGAAAAAGGGAGGGAGAGAGGGAAAGAAGGCAAGGAAGGAAAAGAAAGAAGGAGGGGCAGGGAGGGAGGAGAAGGAAGGAGGAAGGAAGGAGGGAAAGAAAGGAGGAGGATGAAGAAAGGAGGGAGGGAAGGAAATGAAGGGGAAGGAAATGAAGAAAGGGAAAAAAGAAGGAAAGGGGAGGGAGGAAAAGAAGGAAAGGAAGAAAGAAGGAGGGACAGGAAGGAAGGGAAAGAGGGAAAGGAAAGGAATCAGAAGGAAAGAAGAAAAGGAGAAGGAAAGAAGGAAAGGAAAGGGAGGAAAGAAGGGAAGAGAGGGAGAGAAGGAAGGTCCTTCATTCAAGCACCGTGGACCTTCCTCGCCTCCTTCTCCCCCTCCCCCTTCTTCCTTGCTCCATTGCTGCTGCTGGCACTTATCCGCCCTTTCCTCTTCCAACAGGGAAAGGAGGAGGAGACTGCCTCCACCTCCTCCACTCCACTCGCTTGTGTGTGTGTGTGCGCCTGGCCATGCATGTGTGCCTGGCTTTAACGGCCAGCTGTTTCCCCACAAGGAGTAGGGGGGCATGGCCATGGGTCTCTGTAGACATGCAGTTTCCCCTTTGTGGACATGCAGTTTAGAAGTCCTTTCTGCTTTTGGTTTTCATTGTTTTTTGAGTGGAGAACATACATTGGGTTGTTAGGGACATAGTGTCCAAATTTGGTGTCAATTGCCCCAGTGGTTTCTGAGTTCTGTGAATAGCACAAACGAACATTACATTTTTATTTATATAGATCGCAGTGGTTCCCAATCTTCCTAATGCCGCGATCCCATAATACACTTCCTCATGTTGTGGTGACCCCCTATCATAAAATTATTATCGTTGCTCCTTCATAACTATAATTTTGCTACTGTTATGAATAATAATGTAAATATCTGATATGCATGGATGTATTTTCATTCACTGGATGAAATTTGGCACAAATGCCCAATACACCCACATTTGGTGAGGTTGAGGATTGATAGATCTGGACCAAACTTAGCATGAATACTCAATATGCCCAGATGTGAACACTGGAAAATAGACCTTGACATTTGGGAGGTGTAGTTGCTGGGATTTATAGTTGTACTAGCTGTCCCCTGCCACGCGTTGCTGTGGCCCAGTCTGTTGATCTGGAAAAGAAAGTAATGAGAAAGTGTTGGTTTCTAATATATGTAATTTCTTTATGCTTGTAGGTAAACAGTATTTCTTACTTTTTCTTTGTCAGTGTTGATGTGGAGATTGTCTGGTTTGCCTACTCTGGAACATGCAACATAACATAGTCCTTCTTTAAGGGTCCCTTTGAAATCTATGATACTATATCTCTGTGTGTGAGTCATATCTATCTATCTATCTATCTATCTATCTATCTATCTATCTATCTATCATCTATCTAATCTATGACTGGAAGGCTCTTTGTCAGGAGGGCTTTGATTACATTTTCTTGCCCTGATGAAGGAAGTTGGAATGGATGGCCTTAAGTATTTTCTGTTGGTCATGGGGGTTCTGTGTGGGAAGTTTGCCCCGATTCTGACATTTGTGGGGTTCAGAATGCTCTTTGATTGTAGATGAACTGTGAATCCCACTGACTACAATTCCCAAATGTCAAGGTCTATTTCCCCAAAAATCCATCTGTGTTCGTATTTGGGTGTATTGAGTGCTTGTGCCAAGTTTGGTCCAGAGCCATCATTGCTGTGAGTCCACAGTGCTCTCGGGATGTAGGTGAACTACAACTCCCAAGCTCAAGGTCAATGCCCACCAAACACTTCCAGTATTTTCTGTTGGTCAGGAGAGTTCTGTATGCCAAGTTTGGTTCAATTCCATCATTGGTGGAGTTCAGAATGCTCTTTGATTGTAGGTGAGCTATAAATCCCAGCAACTACAACTCCCAAATGACAAAATCATAAATTTTTGAGTGATGGTCACTCCTTGTGTTGTGAGACACAAATTTGGTGTTGCCAAATTTGGTGTCATTTCCTTCATTGGTTCTTTTGTTTTTAAGGTACTCATTATGCACAGAGCATTTTATATATATAAGATTAATAACAAGCCTTCAGAAATTTAGTAGCAGCCAAATGGAACAGCTTTGATTAACAGTGAGGAAAGTAATTCCCAGTTTCATGTTGTATAAATGGTATTTTTTCCAGTGTAGGATTGTGTTGTTGAGGAGCTAATGTCATATTCTTGAAGTTGCTCTCTCCCACACAGACAGGTCTAAAAGCACTAAGAACAGTTCACAATTTTAAAAAGGTCTTTCCTTAGATAGATTCTAGCTCAACCTCTCTAGGGAAGGCATTCCAAAGATGGGGTACTATTACTGAAAAGCCTTCTTTTTTTAGCTATCCACAAAAAAAACTCACCTTAATTGCCAGAGGGAATTCATCTTAGATTCTGGGGAGGATAAACTCAAACCCCAAATCAATTTCGGTTTCAAGGTTTAAATCCAGCACTTTGAATTTTGTTCAAAAACACATTGACATCCAAAACCAGTGGTTCCCAACCTGTGGTCCAAGGATGACCAATGGTCCACAAGAACTAAAATATGGTCAGTGACCTTACTATTACTATACTATTGCAATGAGAGGGACTGGCTTCTTATAGTGCTGAGACAAAGGGGATGTCGGGAGGGGAGAGGCTGACTACTCGCAAAAGGCATGACAATATGCCTCCTCCCTCCACATGAGCGGAGCCATTCCATGTGGCACCTGGAAGCAGGGGCGCCTTGGTGTCTTCATTTTGAGGCCTGTTCCTGGAGTTATTTGGGGTGCTGTTTCAGAAAATTGCATTGGATAGACCACATCAGCTCTAGATTATATCTTCCAGCACTTTAAGATCATCTGGGGAGACCCTGTTCTCAATCCTGCCCTCGTCACAAGCATGGCTGGCAGGGATGAGAGAGGGAAGGAAGGGGAAGGAGGAAGGGAAAGAAAAGGGGGGAAGGAAGCAAAGTGTAGGAAGGAAGGGGAGAATGAAAGAAAAAACGGAAGGAAGGAGGGAAGGTAGGAAGGAGAGAAAGAAAGGAGGAGAGAAGAGGGAGGGAAAGTTGGCCACAGCAACGCGTGGTGGGTACATCTTGTCTTATATAATACAATTGATTTATTTTATAATATAATCCAGTGGTTCTCAACCTTCCTAATGCCGCAACCCCTTATTACACTTCCTCATGTTCTGGTGACCCCCAACCATCAAATTATTTTCGTTGCTACTTCATAATTGTAATTTTGCTACTGTTATGAATCGTAATGTAAATATCAGATCTGCAGGATGTATTTTCATTCACTGGACTAAACTTGGCACAAATACCCAATACGCCCAAACTTGACTACTGGCGAGGTTGGAGGGGTTGATTTTGTCATTTGGGAGTTGTAGTTGCAGGGATTTATAGTTCACCTACAATCAAATAGGACTCTAAACTCCGCCAATGATGAAATTGAACCAAACTTGGCACACAGAACTCCCATGACCAACGGAAAATACTGGAAGGATTTGGTGGGCATTGACCTTGAGTTTTGGAGTTGTAGTTCACTTGAATCCAGAAAGCATTGTGGACTCAAACAATGATGGATCTGGACCTAACTTGGCATGAAAATTCAATATGCCCAAATGTAAACACTAGTGGTGTTTGGGAAAAATAGTCCTTGACATTTGGGAGTTGTAGTTGTTGGGATCCTTCCTTCCAGCACCCAGGCAAGAGGTAAAGAAGGGAAGGAAGGGAAGCGGGGGAGAAGAAAGGAGAGAGAGAAAGAGGGAGAGAAAGAAAGCAGGAAAGAAAGAAGGAGGGATGGAAGCGAAGAGCAAAGGAAGGAAAGGGAGAGAAGGAAGAAAGGAGAGAAAGAAGGAAAATAAAAGAAAAGGGGGGAGGGACGGAAGAGAGAAGGAAAGGAAAAAAGGAAGGAACGAAGGAAAGAGGTAGAGAAGGAAGGAAGGCAAGAGAGAAAGAGGGATGGAAGGTTGGCCACAGCACCTACTAACCCAAGGAGTGACCATCACTCAAAAAATTGAGTTTGTTATTTGGGAGTTGTAGTTGCTGGGATTTATAGTTCACCTACAATCAAAGTGCATTCTGGACCCCACCATTGATAGAATTAGTCCAAACTTTTCACACAGAACTATGATGACCAACAGAAAATATTGTTTTCTGATGGTCTTTGGCGACCTCTCTGACACCCCCTTGCGACCCCCCTGGGGGTCCCGATCCCAGGTTGAGAAACACTGATATAATCCCTTATAACCCCAATATAGCATATCTCAATGCAATGTGTCATTGTTTCTGGATTACTTTTTTCCTTCCCACTTCTGTAATTTTTTGCTACTTCTATTCTCAGCTAAGCAACTTGATGGATGGTTTGGGGGGGGGGGTGGGAGGGAGAGAAGACACTCAATGCTTGGCATCGATTCTAATTGGCTGTGATGGCTTGTGGCTGCAGATTTGTTTATAAACTAGGAAATCTATAAATTGCCAGCCATCTGCACAGAATAGCTTGCTAATGAATGCCTGTAGCTGCAGATCCACAAGCTGATTACCTACAGAGGACAAGACCTTCTTCCACCGGTTCCCAGCTGAAGTTGTCTGCCTGAGCTGGAGATGGGGAAATAAATTGTGACTTAATAGCCACTTGCTAATGCCTATAGATCTGGAGGATCTGCCTCTCAGAATGGAGCCTAGGTTTTTACATGTTTTGATGGAGACTGCTGGTCCTGCCTTTAATTTGCCTGCTCTGCAGTGCCAATTAGCTTGGTGCGATTTAGTTTGAGCTGGTTTGTGCCAGCTCTCCATAGTGAAGTGATATCTTACATAGAGTGCCTGGGGATGTGGATGTGGATAAGACCCACAGCTTGTGGTTCCTTGAGAAGAAGTGTGAAAAGAAGGTCTTAGTAATCTCATTGTCAGGTTTTACAATGTGTTGTAATGTAATTTAGCTGAGTCATGCACTGCTAATAGGCTTCTATTGGAAATGCTGAGTCATGCATTAACTGTATATAGGGAATCATTTGGGGAATGTGTTCTGGCCTAGTCCAGGTGATTGTGAATGATGCAATCCTGGGTTTGAGTTAAGTCAATGAGTTGGGAACCAATCAGATTGCCAGGGCTGTAGCCAGAAAAAAATTTCGGGAGGGGTTGAAATTTTCGGGGGGGGGGGCTGAAAATTTCGCAGGGGGGGGGGTTGAAACCTGCCTCCTAGCTCACGCTGAAGCCAAGAGCACAGCAGGGGGCAGAGCAGCCTTCAATAGCCTGCAGCTCCGCCCCTGTCAACCACCTCCACCAAGTCTGGCCTCCCCTCCTTAATGAGAACATTCAACACACACACCACACAATGACAATAATAATAATAATAATAATAATAATAATAATAATAATAATCCTTTATTTGTACCCTGCTACCATCTCACGGAGGACTCGGTGCGGCTTACAAGAGGCCAAGCCCAAATACAACAGTAAAAACAACAACAACAATACAGCAAAATAACTCAAAAACAAGGCAATAACATTAACAACACACCATGACACAATTAGAATCTGTGGCAGGGCCAAATGTAATAATTAAAATTAAAAAGTGCTGGGCATGACCAGGTGAAAAGGGTAGGTGTTTGGAGGGGGATGGGCATGCAGTTATCCTGGCTGGGGCTTGCCTGATGTCCTTAGGGAGAGAGTTCCAGAGTCGAGGGGCCACCACCGAGAAAGCTCTATCCCTCGTCCCCGCCAATTGCACTTGCGATGCAGGTGGGATCGTGAGTAGAGCCTCTCCAGATGAACGAAAAGATCGTGTGGGTTCGTACACAGAGATGCAGTCACGCAGGTAGGCGAGTCCCAAACAGTGTGAATAAATTGTCAATATTTGCCTGAGATAGTGCTTGCAGGTCTGGAGGGACTCTTAATTTTTTGCATCTCATAGACTTAGCATGGGGATTTGGTTAACCAGTTAAAATTCATGACTAAACCAGGTTTTTAAAAAAATCTGAAACATTTTTTGGGGGGGGGGGGGTTGAACCCCTAACACACACACCCCCTCGCTACAGGCCTGGAGATTGCTATGTGTAAAGGTACAGAATTGTATATAAGGAAGTCATGTACAGTGTATTTTCTCTCCTTGTGCTGTGATGCTGTTTGCCGAAGGCTCTGTGTAACTGATTAAAGGAACCTGTCTGCTAAGACAAGATATAGCCATGTGCTGTGGTAAGTTTGTAGTGTCATCTAGATTGGAGGGGAAAACAATAGTAAAACTGACAATAGCTGGGCATGTGCTCAAGTGCCTCTAAAGAGTTCCAGAGTGACTGCAGTTTGTGGGAGCTGTTGACTGAAAATACTGTGGGAGCAGTTGACTGAAAATACTGTGCAGGAAGAAGCTACTGGAAAGTGCTGAAGTTATGCAACTGATCTGCTGCTGAATTGTGAGATAAAGT
Source organism: Anolis sagrei ordinatus (assembly GCF_025583915.1). Lineage (NCBI taxonomy): Eukaryota > Metazoa > Chordata > Lepidosauria > Squamata > Anolidae > Anolis > Anolis sagrei. Next base: position 13,305,685 of record NW_026847882.1, on the reverse strand, counting down.
GCGACAGTTTTGTGTATTAGATTGACTGAATGGCACATAATATGGGTCTGGGGAGTGTATTGGCTGACTTGAACTCACTCCTCAAGGACATCAGGCATGCCCCAACTCTGGCAGTCTTTAGTAGGAGCCTGAAAACATGGTTGTTCCATGAAACTCCCAGCAATATGTCCCTAAATGCACTTTATCAATGATCTAGGATTGTCTGCACACCCTTTCCTCTCCGAAATTCTATCCTAGTTGTATATTTCACCTTGTCATGCTCAGAATTATTTTTTTAAATCTTAATTTTTACATTTGGCCCAGCCATATGTTTTTAAGTGTTGTTGTACTATTGTTGATGTTTACTGTTTGTTTTTTTATTTATGAGTTTCATTTTATTGTTTTGTATTGCTGTTGTTGTTTTTGCTTGTATTGTGGGCTCGGCCTCATGTAAGCCACACCGAGTCCCTGGGGAGATGGTAGCGGGGTACAAATAAAGTATTAATATTATTATTATTACTAGCTGTGGCTCAGCCTGGTGATCTGGAAAATAAAGTAATGAGAAAGTGTTGGTTTCTAATATATGTAATTCCTTTATGCTTGTGAGTAAACAGTATTTCTTGCTGTTTCTTTGTCAGTGTTAATGTGGAGAGTGTCTGGTTTGCCTACTCTGGAATATGCAACATATCATAGTCCTTCTTTAAGGGTCTCTTTCAAATCTGTGATACTATATCTGTGTGTGTGAGTATCATATATATCTATCTATATTTATGCTGGATGGCTCTTTGTCAGGAGGGCTCTGATTACATTTTCTTGCCCTGGTGAAGAGAGTTGGACTGGATGGCCTTAAGTATTTTCTGTTGGTCATGGGGGTTCTGTGTGGGAAGTTTGCCCCATTTCTGTCGTTTGTGGGTTTCAGAATGCTCTTTAATTGTAGTGAACTATAAATCCCAGTAACTACAAATCCCAAATGTCAAGGTCTATTTCCTCCAAACTCCATCTGTGTTCATATTTAGGCATATGGAATTTTTGTGTCAAGTTTGGTCCAGATCCATCATTGTTTGAGTCCACAGTGCTCTCTGGATGTAGGTGAACTACAACTCCCAAACTCAAGGTCAATGCCCACCAAACCCTTCCAGTGTGTTCTGTTGGTCATGGTAGTCCTGTATGCCATGTTTGGTTCAATGCTATCATTGGTGGAGTTCAGAATGCTCTTTGAATGTAGGTGAACTATAAATCCCAGCAACTACAACTCCCAAATGTCAAGGTCTATTTCCCTTAAACTCCATCTGTGTTCATATTTGGGCATATGGAATATTCGTGCCAAGTTTGGTCCAGATCCATCATTGTTTGAGTCCACCGTGCTCTCTGGATGTAGGTGAACTACAACTCCCAAACTCAAGGTCAATGTCCACCAAACCCTTCCAGTTTTTCTGTTGGTCATGGGAGCCTGTGTGCTAAGTTTGGCCCAATTCCATCATTGGTGGAGTTCAGAATGCTCTTTGATTGTAGGTAAACTATAAATCCCAGCAACGACAATTCCCAAATGACAAAATCATTTTTTTTATTGGAGGACATAAATTGGACTGTTAGGTGTCTTGTGTCCAAATTTGGTGTCAATTCCCCCAGTGGTTTTTGAGTTCTGATGGTAGCACGAACTAACATTACATTTTTATTTATATAGATAGATGATTATGATGATGATTATGATGATGATGATGATGATGATGATTATTATTATTATTATTATTATTATGTGAGGACATGACAGAAACCTCCCACAAGGATGGTAAAGCATCAAAACATCTGGGTGTCCCCTGGGCAACGTCCTCGCAGACGGCCAATTCTCTCACACCAGAAGCAACTTGCAGTTTCTCAAGTTAATCTTCATACACACACAAAAGTGTATGAATATTGTATGCCAATGAATTAATCCTCCCTCCCTGCTTGTTATGTCCTCTTTGTCTTCAGGTGGAATGGCTGAAGAATGAAGAAATAATTGTTGCTGCGGAGGATGAGAATATTGACACCAGGGCTGAAGAATGAAGAAATAATTGTTGCTGCGGAGGATGAGAATATTGACACCAGGGCTGATCACAACCTGATCATCCGCCAAGCCCGCCTGTCTGATTCCGGGAACTACACTTGTATGGCAAACAACATCGTTGCCAAGCGAAGAAGCCTGTCAGCCACTGTTGTGGTGTATGGTCAGTGATGTTAAGTGCTATATCTTTTTGCCCCACAAATATGGGTCTGTTTTGTTTGATGCAGTTAAGCAGTTAGCTCATTTAGTTTAATATGTGGACAATTTTTATAGAAATTTGAGTTAGAGGTTAATCTTTTACTAGTCTTCCAACAGTAAAGGAGGCAAAATCTGTCACCAAGCTCTTTCCTTATCTCTAACATCAGTTTTGTTTACAAGTATACAACTTTTGATCAGAATGGGATATCAGCAATGCATTTGTTAAAATGTACCACTTACATATAGGCAAATTTCTGAGCAATCAGGAACTTAGCATATAGATCATAGAGTTAGTTAGGCGATCCCACGTTGGACGAAGATGGTCTTCCATTATGCGTTTCCTTGTGGGTTCGTAGGTGGCTGTGGAGCCCTATTCTTGATCTGCATCTTCTCCCACAGTGAGGACATTGGTTTCCAGGTGGAAGGCAGTCTCAGGGTTGGCTTGATGCGCCTTCCTCTTGGCACGTTTCTCTCTTTCACCCTCCACTCGTGCCTCCTCGAATTCTGCAGCACTGCTGGTCACAGCTGACCTCCAGCTGGAGCGCTCAAGGGCCAGGGCTTCCCAGTTCTCAGTGTCTATGCCAGAGATTTTAAGGCTGGCTTTGAGGCCATCTTTAAATCTCTTTTCCTGTCCACCAACGTTCCGTTTTCCATTCTTAAGTTCAGAGTAGAGCAACTGCTTTGGGAGACGGTGGTCAGGCATCCGGACAACGTGACCGGCCCAGCGGAGTTGATGGCAGAATAGATCATAGAATCTTAGAATCAAAAAGTTGGAAGAGACCTCATGGGCCATCCAGTCCAACCCCCTGCCAAGAAGCAGGAATATTACATTCAAATCACCCTTGACAGATGGCCATCCAGCCACAGGGAGGAGGGAGCAAGCTTGTTTTCTGCTTCCCTGGAGATTAGAATGCAATGGAACAATGGCGTCAAACTACAAGAGAGGAGATTCCATCTGAACACGAGGAAGAACTTCCTGACTGTGAGAGCCGTTCAGCAGTGGAACTCTCTGCCCCGGAGTGTGGTGGAGGCTCCTTCTTTGGAAGCTTTTAAACAGAGGCTGGATGGCCATCTGTCAGAGGTGATTTGAATGCAATATTCCTGCTTCTTGGCAGGGGGTTGGACTGGATGGCCCATGAGGTCTCTTCCAACTCTTTGATTCTATGATTCTTAATTGTCATTATCTACTGATGATTATCTGCCACCAGAAGTCTGTGCCTTGCGGAATTTATCAGCTTTCCGCAGGGCTTGTAAGACATATTTGTTTTGACAGGCTTTTGATCTTTGATATGTTGTTTAATTTGTGTTAGATTTTAGTTTGTTCTTGTAAGCCGCTCCGAGCCCTAGGGGAGTGGCGGAATATAAGTTTGAAATATAAATAAATAAATAAATAAAATGTTGGAGAGTGGTCCCTGGTCAAAGTGGTCACTCACCAAAGTGGTCCTTAGTCAAGTGGTACCTGGTAAAAAAAAAGTTGGGAACTTTTCCAATGAGACCCAAATATTAGGAATATATGATTTAGATTTATTTAAAGATTTAAATGTTGAGAAATTGTTCACTTTTTTTGCAACTGCAGTAAGAATTGCTTTTACTAAGTTTTGGAAAATGGAGTCAATCCCCTCTAAGACCCAATTGTTGGATAAAATAATGGAAATTAAGGAGATAGACAAATTGATATTTTTTACTTAAATCAAGCAACAGAAAGGAAATAAAAAGGACGGATTGGACGATTTTTGAAGACTTTATTAATAAGGGCGATAAATAAGATTTCTGACAAAGTCTGAGCAAAAACTATATTATATATATACATCAGGGGTCCTCAAACTAAGGCCCGAGGGCCGGACATGGCCCTCCAAGGTCATTTACCTGGCCCTCGCTTAGGTCAATCTTAGTCTGAAACGACTTGAAAGCACACAACAACAATCCTATCACATCAGCCAAAAGCAGCTCACACTTCCCACTGAAATACTAATAGGTTTATATTGGTTAAAATTGTCCTTCATTTTAATTATTGTATTGTTTTAAAGTGTCATTTGCACTACAAATAAGATATGTGCAGTATGCATACGAATTAATTCATTTTTTTTTTCAAATTATAATCCGGCCCTCCAACAGTTTAAGGGACTGTGACCTGGCCCTCTGCTTAAAAAGTTTGAAGACCCCTGATATATATATTTGGGGGGGGGACTGTAGATTTTTTTTCTTCATTATTGGGGTAAAAGGAGGAAGAATGGAAGTCAACCCTTTGGGGTTTTGTTTGTTTGTTTTTGTTCTCTTTTTTCTTGCTTCTGTTTTTCTCTTTAGTAAGTGTATTGTGTTGCATTGTGGTTTTATGTTACGTTTGGTAAAATGAATAAAAATTACTTTAAAAAACTTGGGAAACCACTGCTTTAGTGAGATTAGACACAATCCCCTTGAAGTTACCCAAAAATAGTTACACCATCTTTCCCACTTAGAGCAGTGAAATCATTATAAATAACTCATTATGTGTAACGGATGACTTCTAGACTGTGGCTTGAAGCCCTGGCACAAGTTTTTCCCTGCAGTGATTGTGGATAGGCGGATTTTCTAGAATGGAGCAGGTTGCTGCACATATTTGTTGAATAAAGTTATTTCCTTTCCTTCCCCAAACAATAAATGTGGTGTCTGTGATAAATGCATAATGGAGTGATCCTGCTTAGCTGTTCCAAAAGTGTCACTTAGATTAAGATATTGCAATGTACATCCTAATCAGTGAACAGAACAAACAGTTAACACCAAGAGCATTAATTAGCTGGTAAAGCCTGTTGATTGACAGTCCTAACATGCCTCCTTGATAACTTAACACCAAACAGCTATTACAAAATGACATGCTTCGCCACAAGTTATTAAAACGTAGCTAGGCAACCATGGTGCAAGCAGACAATCAGAAATAGCTAACCCATCCCAAGGGTCAATAACGGAGAGAAATAAAATGTGTGTTGGACTGCGTAAAAGCAAAATGTGGGCCATGCCACCAATGCTTAATGCTTTTAATATTGCTGCCAAACTTACATTTTGCAACAGTGTGTTGGGTATAGATGAATAATGCAAGCTCTAACCAGACAGTTTCCACTCTATATGCCCAAAGCTGGGCGAGGTGGTCTGCAGCTGATTTTGAAGCAACATATAATGAATGAGGAGATGGGATTGTGCAGAAATGAAGTCTCAGTGACTCAAGGAAAGCTTGATTGAAGAAGTGTCTCTTAGATATATAGACCTGGGCCCGGTCCTGTTCAACATCTTTATTAATGACTTAGATGAAGGGTTAGAAGGCATGATCTTCAAGTTTGCAGACGACACCAAATTGGGAGGGATAGCCAATAGGCCTGGGTAACAACGGAAAAATTTGTTTCTAAAATCGATTCGTTTTTTGGGGGTTTTTGCGTTTCGTTATTTAAAATAATTACAAAATTTTCCTTTTAAAAAGTTCGATATTTACGAAATTTCGTAAATGTGAAAAAAATTACAAAACATTAACGAATCGATTTCCGAAACAATAACGAATCGATTCGTTAATGGCGGACGCGACCGCGAAATACGCTAAAAAACCTCCAAAAACTTCTGAAGCTTCCCTCTCCCTCTGTTGTTGACTGTTGGTGTGATATTATAATTTTTTTTCACTAATTAAACAAAAAACTTGCCCCAGACATGCGGAAATAATAACGAAACGACCTCAGAACAATAACGAAACGAATACAATAACGAAATACGAAGCATTTACAAAACGTGTTTAAAAATTCGTTTTTTTAAAAAATTGCTCCAGAATGGTTCGTTATCGTTTTGTAATTAAAAAAAAATAACGAATTATTAACGAATTACGAATTAACGAAACAAAACCGCCCAGCCCTAATAGCCAATACTCCAGAGGACAGGAGCAGGATTACAGTTATGAAGTAGCAAAATAATGTTATGGTTGGAGGTCACCACAACATGAGGAAATGTATTAAGGGGTGGCGGCATTAGGAAGGTTGAGAAACACTGACTTAGATGAAGGGTTCGAAGGCATGATCTTCAAGTTTGCAGATGACACCAAATTGGGAGGGATAGCCAATACTCCAGAGGACAGGAGCAGGATTCAAAATGATCTTGACAGATTAGAGAGATGATTGCCCAAAACTAACAAAATGAAGTTCAACAGGGACAAATGCAAGATATTCCACTTAGGCAGGAAAAACGAAATGCAAAGATTCAGAATGGGGGACAATGCTTGTCTCGAGAGCAGGACGTGTGAAAAAGATCTTGGAGTCCTCATGGACAGCAAGTTAAACATGAGCCAACAATGTGATGTGGTGGCAAAAAAAGCCAATGGGATTTTGGCCTGCATCAATAGGATTAATAAGTAATTAAAGATGATGATGATGATGATGATGATGATGATGATGAATACTTAGATCAGTGTGGATTGCCATCGTGACTAAACACTGCCTGATCTAGCTTGGCTCAGGAAAAGCCACTTAATATAGTTTTCACCCTGGGTTAAGCAAATCCGGGGTAAAACACAACTTCTGAAGCAGCTTAGCATCATACCTGGCATATCAGTCTGTTTTCATAGAATCATAGAATCATAGAATCAAAGAGTTGGAAGAGACCTCATGGGCCATCCAGTCCAACCCCCTGCCAAGAAGCAGGAATATTGCATTCAAATCACCCCTGACAGATGGCCATCCAGCCTCTGTTTAAAAGCTTCCAAAGAAGGAGCCTCCACCACACTCCGGGGCAGAGAGTTCCACTGCTGAACGGCTCTCACAGTCAGGAAGTTCTTCCTCATGTTTTGCATTTGTTTACACCAAGTCCTTTTATGAAAATGCATTTCATCATTATTTATTTAGTAATATTATTATTTATTTAGCAATATTTACAACCGAGCTTGAAATTTTACAGACAGAATGTGTTATATTTTTTTAGAAAAAGCTTGGAAATGGAAGGATTTGAAATGAAGGTTTACTCTCTAAAACTATAATGTGTTATCTGTGTTTCTTCTTTCAAATATTCTGGTTTCAGTGAATGGAGGTTGGTCATCATGGACAGAATGGTCTAACTGCAATGTACGCTGTGGCAGAGGATGGCAGAAGAGGTCCAGGACCTGCACGAACCCTGCTCCTCTTAACGGAGGTGCTTTCTGCGAGGGAATGTCTGTGCAGAAAATTACCTGCACTTCCTTGTGTCCTGGTGAGAAAAAGAGAAAGACAGAAATAATACTGTTGCTTCATCCTGAACCCTTAGCACAGTGTTTCTCATCTTAGGTGTTGGGACCCCCTGGGGGGGGTCGTGAGGGGGGTGTCAGAGGGGTCACCAAAGACCATCAGAAAACAAAGTATTTTCTGTTGGTCATGGGAGTTTTGTGTGGGAAGTTTGGCCCAATTCTATCGTTGGTGGGGTGCAGAATTCTCTTTGATTGTAGGTGAACTATAAATCCCAGCAACTACAACTCTCAAATGTCAAGGTCTATTTTCCCCAAACTCCACCAGTGTTCATATTTGGTCTTATTGAGTATTTGTGCCAAGTTTGGTCCAGATTCGTCACTGTTTGTATCCACAGTGCTCTCTGGATGTAGGTGAACTACAACTCCAAAACCAAGTCCCTTCTGCTGTGGTTTTCAGTGTTTTTATGAGTGATGGTCACTCATTCACTTGATACGTGTATTGTATCCAAATTTGGTGTCAATTCATCCTGTGATTTTTGAGTTATGTTAATCCCACAAACTAACATTACATTTTTATTATATAGACTAGCCGTCCCCTGCCACGCACTGCTGTGGCCCACATGGGGGTTCTGTGTGGGAGGTTTGGCCCAATTCTATCGTTGGTGGTGTTCAGAATGCTCTGTGATTGTAGGTGAACTATAAATCCCAGCAACTACAACTCCCAAATGTCAAGATTCTATTTCCCCCAAACTCCACCAGTGTTCACATTTGGGCATATTGAGTATTTTGTAGAGTTTGGTCCAGATCCATCATTGTTTGAGTCCACAGTGATCTTTGGATGTAGGTGAACTACAACTCCAAAACCAAAGGACACTGCCCACCAAACCCTTCCAGTATTTTCTGTTGGTCATGGAAGTTCTGTGTGCCAAGTTTGGTTCAATTCCATCGTTGGTGGGGTTCAGAATGTCTTTGATTGTAGGTGAATATAAAATCCCAGCAACTACAACTCCCAAATGTAAATAATCTCCCCAACCACACTAGTATTTATTTGGGCTTATTGGGTATTTGTGCCAAATGTGGTCCAGTGAATGAAAATAAATCCTACATATTTACATGACAATTCATAACAGTAGCAAAATTACAGTTATGTAGTAATAACGAAAATAATTTTATGGTTGGGGATCACCAACCATGCTTTGCTTCCATGCTTTCTTCTCTCTTTCCTTCTTTCCATCAGGAGAGAATGCTTCTGGAACATGGCTGCACAGCCCAAAAAACTTACAACAAACCAAACAACACCTTCTCCGTTTTCATGGAAATAAACCACATGTGAAGTTAGAAGAAAATAAGTGCAATTATAACATTTTCTGTGCAGGAAACTATTTTCTTGAGGGGGAAATAATATTTCTGCATAGAAATATTTTCTGTAAAGAAAAATCTGTTTCTTGCACAGAAAATGCCATTTCCTGTATAAAACAACCACATGTGATTTTTGTGCAAAATAAGTGCCAAACTGTGAAGATTCTCGACAGTCCAGTACTCATCTAATCAGGATTTAATGATACTGAAATAACATTCTTTTCTGAATATTATTTCCATCCCTAGACAGAATGATCAAACCATTATGTCAATTTATTTTCATAAATATTTTGGCACAGCTGAAATCTCCATCATACCACACAACATAAGGATGCATCATGAAGAGCAGATCTAGCACCTGATGCTGGATGTCCATGTGACTGTAGAGCAAGGGTCCCCAAACTAAGGCCCGCGGACCACATGCGGCCCGCCGAGGGCATCTATCCGGCCCGCACGGCCTGGCCTAGCCTCACGCAAAGCCCCTCACTGCCTCGCACCGCCCGTCGGCCCTGGCAAGCAATGGAAGCGGCGATGCAAATTACCTGCCTTACGCTGCCCCTCGTGCAAGCCAGGCAAGGGAAGGGCATCGTGCGAGAACAGGCCACGAGTTGCAGCTTCCCTTGCCAGGCCCGACGGGCAGCGAGAGGGCTGTATGGAAGGGCTCTGGAGAAGCGCCTTTCCAAACAAGCACACTTTTAGTTTGTCTTGTGGAGCGAGAGCAGCCTGGCTCGCCTCTTCCTGGGAGGAGAGTTGAAACGGAGGCCGGAGGCCGAGGCCTGGCAGGCCCTCCTTCTCGGGCGCTGCTCTCCCCTCCCCTGCCAGAAAAAAATACATTACAATTCATGCACAAAACCACATATATACACACATACACACATACACACACACACACACAAAACACATATACACAGACTGGGCCACAGCAACGTGTGGCAGGGGACAGCTAGTTAATCATCTAACACAGAAATTCTCTCTTGACCTCCAGAATGTCCATAAAAAATGCTAATTAGCATGTATGAATGCATTTTCAGTTTGGTACTCACAAATCAGCACAATTTCCTTGACAACTTCTTAAAAAGCTTTGATTTGCCACTTTCTTCAAAGCGATCCTCAACCTACAGATGAGCACAAATGAGCATGAAGAACAGAACCGCCAATAGTCTATTGTGTTCTTCTGAATTCACCTTCTTGCTGCAAATGAAGCTGGACTGTGCATGCCAGTAAATTTTAAGATTGCCTGCTTATTCTCTTTAGCTTTTATTATTCATAGTCCTTTGAACACCACAGGTGTCTGTTCATGTCCACAGGATTTAAATTGGAATTTATTGAAACTGGGATTTCTTTTTCCCCGTTCCTTTCTTTTGATCTGCTTTTGTTCATTTCAATATTGTGCACACAAACAATATCGGGTAGAGCTGGACAAAAAGGAAACTGTTGTAAGTCAGTGAACAAAAACATATTCATCCTTGGGATTTTTTTTAGGTAGTCATTAACAAATGTCCTACAAGCCCCACTGTGATATTTCTCGTCCACATTGGAATTATCTATGACTCTAGATTTGACTGGACCTTGATTTTTTCACACCAAGAATTCTTTTATTCAGGCATAACATCAGTTGTTACTAAAAACATGATGCTTCATAGGAAAACTATCAGACCCAGAGCATCCAGATCCCAAATGAGATGAGCAGTGGTGAATCTACCACTCAACTACCAAGCTTGCAAACTTTGAGTTTTGTCTGTTTGTTTTGTTAAAAATGTAATACAGATGTCTGGTTGCTCCTGACATGATAAATAAATAATACCACTCAAAAAGAATAGGATTTAGAGACAGATATCAGCAAAGCAATCCATTAGCAGAAGACACATGTTTATTTCATGTACGCATCCATGAACAATGAGAGGACATTAAAGGAAGCACTAATTGCCTCACTATAGAAAGGAGGGAGAATTTTAATTCATATTTGGATAAGAAATTTCATGAAGATTCGATTTCTAAAATGAACATACAAATGAAAGTGCAATCCTTTATTGACATCCTAACACCCAGGATTTTGTGATAAATAAAAGTGTATACAAAACTATGTACATGTTTGCAGAAATATACAGTATACATAATCAGGGGCGGCTCATCAATTATGCAAAGTAAGCGGTTGCAGAACACTTTTTTTTGCCAGGGGCGCAAAGGCGCCTCTGTAAATGCCCCTCAACCACCACTTGAGGAGCGCCCCCTCGGCTCACAACAGCCCTAGCAGTCCAGGGGGAGCCTCGGCTTCCTTGCCTCGCTGCCGGGCGATCCTCTTCCCGAAGGGGCCGGGCCCTTGAGCCTCGCCTAGCCCCTCTTGTTCCTGCTCCACCCGGCCACCGGGTGCATGCGCAGAGCTGGCGCTCAATCGTTCTCCACGTTCGATCCCTTCCCCATGACGGCTCCCTTTCCCAAGCCCCCAGCACTCCACACACCTCGCGCTCCTCTCCCCAATCCGCAGGTGGGCCAAGGGGCAGAGCCGCCACGGCGCACTTGCTCCCTTGCCTGGCCCACTTCAGGTCTGGAGGCGTGTCTGAAAGCCCAGGCGTGTGCACCAAAAGTCACCTCTTCTCCTGACTTTCTCCTCAACCGTTGGGACCAAGAGAAAGAAAGAGAGAGAGGTGGAGATRCCCGCCTTTCCTGAAGGTAGGTGCAAAAACAAAGGAGRGAGYGGAGGTGGGAGATACCTCCWGCCGGAGGGGCTCTCTCTCTCTCTCTCTCTCTCGATCCCAATGGCTGAGGAGAAAGCCAGGAAAGAATCTGAGGGCCTGCTTATCCCCCTACCAACCCCAGAGATTACTCCGGTCTGAAGACCAAAATTTGCTTGCAGTCCCTAACATCCGGACCTATCATTTGTCATCTACTAGTCATAGAGCCTTCTCAATCGTAGCCCCTTATTTATGGAATGCCTTGCCGGTGGAAACTCRAACCATTCGAGACTTATTTGCTTTTTGGAAAGCCTATAAAACTTCTTTTCCGGCAAGCTTTTGATGGGTGAACAACCCGGGCTATGTCTGTCCTTGCTTCCTATTGTTATTGTTATGGTTGTTTTAAAGCTAATTRTATTGTTTTAATCTATTTCTGTAAACTGCTCCGAGCCAAATTGGGAGTAGCGGTATACAAGTTAAATAAAAAATAAAATAAAAGTTGATTTTTCACCTATATTGCTGAACTCTCCAAAACAATTTGCCATCTAAAGCATGCAATTTATTTCTTCTGTTTAGTGGACGGTGGTTGGGAAGCATGGAGTGAATGGTCTGTATGTAGCCCTGAATGTGAACATTTGAGGATCCGTGAATGCACCGCTCCTCCTCCACGTAACGGTGGGAAATTCTGTGAAGGACCAAATCAAGAGTCAGAGAACTGCACTGAAGGTCTTTGCATTCATGGTGAGTGGCTTTGATAGAAAGTGTTTATGTTAAATTACCCAAACATACAATTATCTGTCTAGATAGATAAGTAGGAAAGTATTCAAATTTGCTGCCTTAAATGAAGACTCGTAAACAATTCTATGAATCATATTAGAGCCTCGTAAGAGTCGTACATAGTAAAATATTTCCACAAGTATTTTTGTGTAAGAGAGAGATAGCAGCTTTGAAATTCATTTTGCTGAAATCTTTTTGCTTGGAGCTCATATCCTTTGAAGTTTGTGGAAAGACTTACAGTTGCTGGAAGGGAAGTTTTCAACCTGTGGTGAATAATATATCAGGCATTACCTTGGATGCTGTATTATCGGTTCAGAAAATGGATCACATTAATGGGTGAGCACAGGCTCTCTGCTTGTCCAGATGAGGAGCAAACCTTACAAGTATTTCTTTTGACTCTCCAATAAAGATCTTGAAGGATTTGACCTTTTCAGCTTCCTATAATACACCTCCAGAATATATTTCCTACATAAGAAAACAATGTATGTTTAGGTGCAAATGAATCTTTACAACAAAATCCTCAAGTACAAATAGTGCTTGAAAAGTGTTTTGTATTCTCATGGAACACAGAGAAAATTGTTGAAGGCTTTCATGGCTGGAATAACTGTTGTAGGTTTTTCGGGCTATATGGCCATGTTCTAGAAGCATTCTCTCCTGACATTTCACCTGCATCTATGGCAAGCATGTGCTCAACAGGGTTACACTCCCCCTGAAGGCGCAGGTTCGCAGCTTGGGAGTGATCCTGAACTCATCGCTGAGCCTGGAACCCCAGGTCTCAGCGGTGGTCAGGGGAGCTTTTGCACAATTAAAACTTGTGCGCCAGCTGCGCCCGTACCTTGGGAAATCTAACTTGGCCACGGTGGTCCATGCTCTGGTTACATCCCGTTTAGACTACTGCAACACTCTCTACGTGGAGTTGCCTCTGAAGACTGCCCGGAAGCTCCAACAAATCCAACAAGCGGCAGCCAGATTACTAACAGGAGCAGGGTACAGGGAGCACACTACTCCTCTGTTGCGCCAGCTCCACTGGCTGCCAATTAGCTTCCAAGCACAATTCAAAGTGCTGGTGTTGACCTATAAATCCCTAAACGACTCTGGCCCAGTTTACCTGTCCAAATGGATTCTCCCCTATGAACCATCAAGATTGTTAAGATCTTCTGGAGGGGCCCTGCTCTCGGTCCCACCGTCCTCACAAGCACGTCTGGTGGGGACGAGGGACAGGGCCTTCTCGGTGATGGCCCCTCGGCTCTGGAACTCTCTCCCACTGGAGATTAGAACTGCCCCTTCTCTCCTGACTTTTAGAAAACAGGTGAAAACCTGGCTCTGGAAACTGGCATTTGACGAGTGAGCCAATAACTCGTGACTACTTGGACGGATGGTGATGAACTACGATTTTATTTTGACGACTTGGCCAATGTAATTATATGATTGTATTTTAGTATTTTAATGCTTTAGTGTATTATGGGATGTGATGTTTTTAAATGATTGTCTGTGTTACTGTTGTTGTGAACTTGCCTGAGTCCCTCTGCGGAGGTGAGAAGACCGGTATATAAAAGTTCTAAATAAATAAAATAAATAAAAGCATCCTCAGAGGTTGTGAGTTCATACATGCAGGCGAAACATCAGGAGAGAATGCTTCCAGAACATGGCCATATAGCCCAAAAAACCTACAACAACACAGAGAAAATTGTTAAAATTATTTATTCTTTCTTGATGGTATGAAATAAATCATTTACACCTCTAATGTGTGTGTGTCTATATCTATTAGGGATGTGCAATCAATTAAAAATGGTTCAAAAGTCATTACAAAACTGGAGGGCACTGGCGCTTCATTTCTAAAGTGTTTCTACAGTATACTTAGTGAAAATTTTGTTACTGTAATGACACTAATGAAATTTCGTTACTATTTCGTAGTAGTAATTGCACATAATTAAATTACTATAATTAGGGAAATTTCAGACACTTTGTTTCTAAAGTGTTTCTAAAGTATACTTAGTGAAAATGTTGTTACTGTAATGACACTAATGAAATTTCGTTACTAATTCGTAGTAGTAATTGCGCATAATTAAATTACTATAACTGGGGAAAATCCAGAGACTTTTATCTCCCTCATTTTTAAAGCTATTGAGGTGTAACTTGCTGCAATGGTAGAGCACATTTACCACTCTTTGTCCATAAAGTTTCAGAACGTTTTATTTATCCACAGATTTTTGGTGAATTTTCAAAGTTTTTTAAACAACAATTTTTAATAATAAAGAAAATCTGTGCCTAGTTTCAAAACATTATTTCCTGTTTAATTGTGTAGTCCATACTTTGAAAGTAGTTGTTATTCTCCAGAAACTTTGCTTTTGAGGCAGCAGCTTCACTAATTTGGTGGAGACTCAACAAAGCAAGATATGCCATATATAGGATAATGTCCCTTGCTCAAAGAAAAGTTTTTGCAGTGTAATAAACTTTTGCCTTGTTTTCATGACAGAACCGATTAGGAAATGACATTTATAACCCAGGAACAGAAATCATAGTGTAGAATATTAACACATCCATTTGAACTCTGCCTGGTTACAGACTGATCCTCTCTCCTAATTGGGGCTTTTTGTTGCTAATGCATACTGGAAAATGTAGTTTAGGGCAGAGCCTTTTGAATTCTTTGAGATAGGACTTCTCCCCTTCCAAAAGTAACTTGTGCTGTCAYGCACTGGGCTTGTGRAAAGGTCTGTAGACAGGACGTGTTCTGTATGCCCAACAGGACACCAGGGGTGYCTCAGATTAGAGGCCCTATAGATTTCCCTAAACAAAGTCTTTAGAAAYTTGGAAAGTTTAACAAAGTTCTTTATTAGTGCTTAAGTCTTCAGTAAATCAAACAAATACTTCAAGGCTTTGAATCAACTGGTGGCTTTCTTAAATCTTGTCCACAAGGGACAGGCAACTATCTTCATGAACTGTTTCTTCACTATCAGGGAAATCCTTGACCTCTACCTGGAAAATCTGTATTAGGCTCTGTTGGCGTGGGCCCCTACACCMGGTCCAAATTGCGTTACGGCTGCCGCRAGTGGTCCTTACCAAACAGAGKCCTTTTGTAGATTTCCAAGAGGAAATAAGGTCTGGCTGTAAAGCTGTGGGACTGGATCCCCCCAGCAAAGCTATGCTTCTCTGTAGAGCTGTGGGATTGAATTCCCCCCAGCAAAAAGCTATGCTTCTCTGTAGAGCTGTGGGATTKAATTCCCCCCAGCAAAAAGCTATGCTTCTCTGTAGAGCTGTGGGACTGGATCCCCCCAGCAAAGGCTGTAGAGCTGTGGGACTGGATCCCCTCAGCAAAAGCTTGTGGCGCAGCTGGCTGAGTGTCAGCTGCATTAAGATCACTCTGACCAAAAGGTCATGAGTTCGAAGCCAGCCCGGGTTGGAGTGGGTTTCCAACCAATTGTGTGTAGCCTGTTGTCGACCTTTGCAACCCAAAAGACAGTTGCATCTGTCAAGTAGGAAAATTAAGTACCACCTTAAAGTGTGGGGAGGCTAAATTAACTGATTTATGAGGCCATAAAGAAGACTCCAGCAAAGCATTCCAGCAAGGAAGCATGCGGGGAATGCGGAAGTGCTTCATCAGCATCGCAGATGGACGATGAAAGCGACAGCTCCCCTGGTGGCCAGAAAAAATTAAATAGCCTTTGTGTATGTCTGTATATGTTTGTATGTCAAAAATTGGCATTGAATGTTTGCCATATATGTGTACACTGTAATTTGCCCTGAGTCCCCTGTGGGGTGAGAAGGGCAGAATATAAAAGCTGTAAATAATAATAATGATGATGATGATGACGAAGTATTCTACAGGTGGAACTGATTCACATCCTGTTCATCCTGTGTGAACTGAACTAGAGGTCCCCTTTTCCCCTCCTAAACCCAGAAAAAGGGGCGGAACTAAAGAACCTAATGATGATTGATGGGTCATTGGCCCTATAATTACAAACCAAGGGAAGCCACCTTATTGCAAAATGCATGGAACCTTGGAATACATGCAAACACTCAAAGAAAGAAAAAGAAGTTGTAGCTCCTGGTACAGCCGTACCAGAAGAACACTGCTCCCTCTTTTCACTGCTCCTAATGACGGGAGAGACTCCATTAATTCCAGGGAGATAAATGGCAAGGCAGGCACTAAGGCAGGCAGTATTTTTGGCTTAATGGCATTGCTTCCTTGCACTGAATATGAAACTGTCTTTTTGGATCCTTCTGACATTTACAAAACTAAAAGGAAAAATTATGGAGTAAGTTTCAGTTCTCAAATATTTGGCATGTGCCACACAAATGCTTCAGATATGGCTTCCAACTTACGAAATTTCCGATTTTCTTACGATTTCCGACTCTTTTGATTTTTTGCACATGCCTAATATCTATATCAGGGGTCTTCAAACTAAGGCCCGAGGGCCGGATGCCGCCCTCCAAGGTCATTTACCCAGCCCTTGCTCAGGGTCAACCTAAGTCTGAAACGACGTGAAAGCACACAACAACAACAACAACAATCCTATCTAATCAGCCAAAAGCAGGCCCACACTTCCCATTGAAACACTAATAAGTTTATATGTGTTAAAATTGTTCTTCATTTTAATTATTGTATTGTTTTTAAGTGTTTTTTTGCACTACAAATAAGATATGTGCAGTGTGCATAGGAATACATTCATGTTTTTTTTTTTCAAATAATAATCCGGCCCTCCAACAGTTTGTGGGATTGTAACCTGGCCCACTGTTTAAAAAGTTTGAGGGTCTCTGATCTATATCTATACATATTATGTCAAAAGGTAGAATTCTAAATTCTAATCACCTCTCAACAAAAGTTTGCTCTAGGCACTGTCATGCCATTATATGCTAATCAAGGTGGTCAGTTGAAACATTCACACCTAGTTCCAGCAGACAAGAGTCCTTTGTCCCACCCTGGTCATTCCACAGATATATAAACCCTTTTTCCTAGTTCCAACAGACCTCACTACCTCTGAGGATGCTTGCCATAGATGCAGGCGAAACTTCAGGAGGGAATGCCTCTAGACCATGGCCATATAGCCCGAAAATACCTACAACAACCCAATTCTAAATTCATTTCAAAATGTATTTCACATGCATTTTAACATGGTTAGTATGAGTTTTCTCAAGTATACCTAATCAGAATAGCAACCAGAAACTTGTTCATAGGTCTCATAGGTATGTAGAATACCATGACTCCCTATTTGAGCCAGTCAATTTACTGGACAGGAAATAATTTTAAGATACTTTACAAGCCAAAATGTGCTTGTTCATGTGGAACTAAAAGTATCAGTAGTGGTGTACAGGAATGCCTACAACTATTGGGTTCTGTGCCTGTGAATCTGTCGTGCTGGTTTCTGCTTGATCATCCTGCTGTGCATGAAATGAACTCTTCACCATAGGCAATCATTAAGTAAACCTCTGCATTTCTATGTTGATCTCTGTCCTTGGCATGGCTACAACACAGCATAGAATCATAGCTGAAAATGCTTCAAAGTATATCAAGGCTAGCCCACCTGCTCATATAGGAAATAAATTCCTAAAGCATACCAATCACTTTTCCTTAAAACAATTAGATTAAAGAGAGTCTACTTCATGTTTATGTATCCAGTTTCATTATTACAGTAGTCTATACTATCAGAAGATTCTGAATGTTTAATCAGATCTCTGCTTTTTGTAATATGAACCTGCTGACTCAAGTCCCTCCCTTTGGGTAGCCCCATACATTAAAAACAACAGCAAATAAATAATAATAATAATAATAATAATAATAATCATCATCATCATCATCATCATCATCATAAACCTTTATTTATACCCCGCTACCATCTCCCGCAGGACTCGGTGCGGCTTACAAGAGGCCGAGCCAAATACATCAGAAACGAAAACACAACAACAATACAATACAACAATAAATAACTCATAGCAAAGCAAAACAATAACAAAAATATCACGACACATTTAAAAACCTGTGGCAGGGCCAAATGTAATGATTAAAATTTTTAAAAATGCTGGGCATGTCCAGGTGAAAAGGATGGATATTTTGGGGTGAGGTGGGCGTGCAGACAATTCTAACTCTCTCGTGCATTTGGGACATATTGCTTGGGATTCCTTAATCTGGGAAGGCACACTGGAACATCCATGTTTTCAAGCTCCTTCTGAAGACTGTCAATGTTGGGGCATGCCTGATGTCCTTGGGGAGGGAGTTCCAGAGTCGTGGGGCCACCACCGAGAAGGCCCTGTCCCTCGTTCCCACCAATCGCGCTTGCGATGCAGGTGGATCATGACCAGGGCCTCTCCAGAGGAACGAAGAGATCGTGTGGGTTCATATACGGAAATGCGGTCACGCAGATAGGTGGGTCCCAAACCATTTAGGGCTTTGTAGGTAAGCACCTGCACCTTGAATTGGGCCCAGAAAATGAACGGCAGCCAATGGAGCTCCTTAAACAGGAGGGTTGACCTCTCCCTGTAAGGAGCACCAGTTAACAACCTGGCCGCCGCCCGTTGAACCAACTGAAATTTCCGGCCGTTTTCAAGGGCAGCCCCACATAGAGTGCATTACAGTAGTCCAATCTGGAGGTGACTAAGGCATGGACCACCCTGGCCAGATCCGCCTTCATGAGGAACGGTCGCAGCTGGGGCATGAGTCTCAATTGTGTAAAGGCCCTCTTGGCCACCGCCGACACCTGAGCTTCAAGCGACAGTGATGAGTCCAGGAGGACACCCAAACTGCGGACCTGTGACTTCAGGGGGAGTGCAACCCCATCCAGCACAGGTTGCCACCCTATACCTCAATCCGGTTTACAATCGACCAGGAGGACCTCTGTCTTGTCAGGATTAATCTTCAGCTTGTTCCTCCTCATCCAGCCAGCCACAGCGGCCAGGCACTCCATTGTCTACGAGGGTTGAATGAAAAGTAATCCTTCCACCTTCATTACTTGAGTTTGAATGGGAATATTTTAATAAATCAAATGCAGATATAATTCTTAGAATGTGCTCTTTAATGACCACTTTTCCACATAATCACCAGACAATTAGATACATTTCTGCCAATGATGAACAAGTATACAGAATGGGGGATGCCTGGCTCGAGAGCAGTACGTGTGAAAAAGATCTTGGAGTCCTCGTGGACAACAAGTTAAACATGAGCCAACAATGTGATGTGGCGGCAAAAAAAGCCAATGGGATTTTGGCCTGCATCAAGAGGAGCCTAGTGTCTAGATCTAGGGAAGTCATGCTACCCCTCTATTCTGTTTTGGTTAGACCACATCTGGAATATTGTGTCCAGTTCTGGGCACCACAATTCAAGAGAGATATTGACAAGCTGGAATGTGTCCAGAGGAGAGCGACTAAAATGATAAAAGGTCTGGAGAACAAGCCCTATGAGGAGCGGCTTAAGGAGCTGGGCATGTTTAGCCTGAAGAAGAGAAGGCTGAGAGGAGATATGATAGCCATGTATAAATATGTGAGAGGAAGCCACAGGGAGGAGGGAGCAAGCTTGTTTTCTGCTTCCCTGGAGACTAGGACGCGGAACAATGGCTTCAAACTACAAGAGAGGAGATTCCATCTGAACATGAGGAAGAACTTACTGACTGTGAGAGCCGTTCAGCAGTGGAACTCTCTGCCCCGGAGTGTGGTGGAGGCTCCTTCTTTGGAGGCTTTTAAACAGAGGCTGGATGGCCATCTGTCAGGGGTGATTTGAATGCAATATTCCTGCTTCTTGGCAGAATGGGGTTGGACTGGATGGCCCATGAGGTCTCTTCCAACTCTTTGATTCTATGATTCTATGATTTGAAATCCTATCTAAAAGAATTGAAAGGAGAAAGAAAACCAGAGAAATAGTCATGAACAGGATTCTTGATTCTTGTGTTTACTGTGCTTATAAAGTGGCTGAGAAATGTGTGTGAATGTCCCATTTTTCATTGTGCAAGTATCTCTGTGGCAGCCAACATTCTTCACCACTTCCTAAATATCGCTTATAGCCCAAAGGAAGGTATCAGAGTGCAGCTCCTGCCACAGGGCTTTTTCAGATCAGGAAGTATGTGTAGCTAGGGAGGCTGCTGAGAATAATGAAGAGAGATGTAGTAGAAAAGCAAAACTAAACAAATAGGAGTACATAGGAAGGACAGCAAAAGATAAACAAGTGCTTCTGCCTTCAGCATCTCGCAGCATTATGGCACTTTCAAAAAATAGCATCTAAAGAAATTCCAGTGAGACCTGAGATGGAAGGAAAGAAGTTTTCATGAGAAAATAAAACTTCTGGAATATTGGAAGACAAATGATGGAGGTGGACACAGCCCTGATTTCCTATATATCTGAGACTGAGATAGACTTATGAACACCTGAAACCATATGTAAGTACTCTCTCCCAAAGTGGAATATTTGGGGAAGGTCCTAAACAGAATCCATATGTTCTAAAGAGAAGGAAGGAAGAAGATGAAAAGAGAGAAAATTAGGGAGATATTGTTATCGTGTCAGGAGCGACTTGAGAAACTGCAAGTCTCTTCTGGTATGAGAGAATTGGCCGTCTGAAAGGACATTGCCCAGGGGATGCCCGGATGATTTGATGTTTTTATCATCCTTATGGGAAGCTTCCCTCATGTCCCTGCATGAGGAGCTGGAGCTGATAGAGGGAGCTCATCCACCTCTCCCCGGATTTGAACCTGTGACCTGTCGTTCTTCAGTCCTGCCGGCACAGGGGTGTAACCCACTGCGCCACCGGGGGCTCCACTCTGATGCAATCTGACACGTTGACTAACCTACCTTTGCATCTGTTTGGTCCCACGTTGGATAGAGTTCACCAGCTGTTGCACTCCAGGACAGGAATAACCCTCTGACTTTAAAACACCACACGTTGAATAGGGAAAGCAATTCTTTTATTGAAGATAAGTAAAAGCAGCAAAGTAAAAATTACACACACATACACACACTTTAAAGAAATAGGTAAATCCAATTAGATAAAAAGATAAGCAGGAACAAATTAGACCAAGGTAGAGTTCAGCAATGTCCAAAAACAAAGTCCACAACTCTCTAACAAAATCCAAAGAACCAGGAAATGTTGATCCAAGGCATGAGCACAGATATCACAAGAGACAAAAAACCAAACCAGGAAACAAGAAATCCTTAAGCATGAATCTTCCAAGCAAGGCTTCCATAAGATGAGAACAAGAACTTAGCAGGATTCTAAACGATGCTTCATCTGGCTATATTTTCCACATTTGCAACTTTTAAGCCTTTCGAAGCACTCAGGAACTGGTTTCACTTTCCTTGAGCAGCCCATATCTTTTTCTGTTGGAGCCTGGCAGAACGCCGAAGGCATTGCTCGGCCCGTCTGTTTTGACTAATTTCCGCCTGCCTATCTATATGCTCAATAGTTTCTGCAGGTGCCGAGTTGTTTTCAAGCCCCAAATCCTGGGAACTCTCTAGGAGCAATTCAGGGAGTAATGTCAGAGTTTGGGGGTGCGCAGGCAGAAGGACTGCTAGATCAGCAGACACTGTGTTGTAAAATAAGGACTCTGCAGGCTTTTAGTTACAAAAGAAACTAAGTTTTACTAAGCACATTCAAAGGACATGTCTTACTACAGCGAGCTACAATTCAGGAACTAGTCAAAACGAAAGTCTCTTCACATCTGCTTATCTCTTCTTGCTGAGACTAGTTACTCCCTTCTGTTCCCAGCAAGAGCAAACATTATCTCACTTCTCTCAAGGTTACTTAATCACAGCCTCATGGAATAAACATTCTGCACAGCATTTCTAATACACAGTGGAATCCATCTTGGCAATACATAGAAGCACATTTAAAACACATACATAACTAAATTAATCCTGACAAGTAAACCATCATCCCTATACACTGTAGGAACATTCTCATGGGAAACTACACTTTGAACCAGTGTCTCTATGTCATTCTCTGCATCATTATCACTGACCAAACCATTGCCATCTTGAACCTCATTTACATCATCCCCCACATCCAAAGCACCCTGATCCCGAAACACAATCACAGGCTGAACACCAACACTAGCTTCAGGGCCCCTTCAGATACATCTAAAAAAGATGTTTATGGTTGAGTATTGGTGAAAAGAGAACAAGAATGAAACTGGTGTCAATGCCGTCTTCTTACATTTTTTTTCATAAGTTTTCATAAGATTGTGCATTTTATCGGGAGCCCAAATTTACATTTCTGCTAGTGCAATCACTTGAAGTACTAAAGCAATTTCTCTCCCACTCTCTCAGTGGTGCTTTTACTCCTCTGTGGATCACACAATGTGTTTGCAGCAGAGCATTCTGTTCATTCTTATTTTTTGCTTCCTCAGCTAGTAGCAATTATACTGACTAGGCTGCTTTTCTCCCCCACATCATCTTGCAATATGTTCCATTCCAGCTCCAATCCCCTCCCCTTAGGGAGTTATGAAGGAAGTGTAGTGCTTCAGTAAAGTAATTTCTGAGTGTTTCCCCCCCATTTTGTGTTTGTTTGCAGGCACAGCTTGTTATTGTCTTTCCTTTCATCAGAACAAAGTGGATTTGAACCAATTCTGTCATTAAGTAGCATTTTCTTTCACTAGCATGCTTGGTCAAAACCAGTTTGACACTACATTGTTTTCCATGATTTTGACCTTACTCGGGAAATGCCCGAATGCTACCTAGCAAGTAAGGCCGTGCACGGATACGTTTTTCAAAACAGGCTTCGGTTGCTTTGGCAAGCCATAATGACATGGGCACCCCACCATTTTTTCCATCCACAACAGACCACGCAGCTGCCAGAAATGACTGTTTTCTGTTTCTTTTGGGGTGCAAAGAAGCAGCTGCTCACCTGCATGGCTTTTGCTGTGAGGCTGTTAGCTAGTGTTCTATCTCAGTGCCTTTGCTGCTCTTAGGATCACTCCACTTGCTTTTGGTCTTCAAAATTCCAATCTTTTCCTTTGGCAATTTCATGTATTTTTCTTTGTTTAATATCTTTTGCTCCTTTTTTTTTACTATTTCGCTAGGGAAGTGAGGGTCGGCATGCATTTGGAGGGTGTAGTGAAAGGACATTTGGGGGGTGTTTGTTTAAATATTGGGATGGTTTACTGAAGGGAGGAAAGAACCTGACTCCGTTGAGTCCCCCACAGGGGGAATTTAATTCATCCCAAGGTCTCACTGAAGGATATTAGGAGAAAGTGTCAGGATTAATTTAGATATATGTGTGTTTTAAATGTGCTTCTATGTAATTTCAAGATGGAGTCTAATGTGTATTAGAAATTACTGTGCAGAATGTCCATGAGGCTGTGATTAAGTAACCTTGAGAGAAATGAGATAATGTATGTTCTGGCTGGGAACAGAAGGGAGTCACCCGTCTCAGCCAGAGAGAAGGGAGATAAGCAGATGTTCAGAGACTTTCGGTTTTCCACTAGTTCCTGTTTGTAGCTCGCTGTGTTAAGACGTGTCTTGGATGTACTTAGTAAAACTTAGTTTCTTTTGTAACTGAAAGACTGCAGAGTCCTTATTTTGCACTCAGTGTCTGCTGATCTGGCAATCCTTCTGCTGGCAAACGTCAACACTCTGACAGAAAGGATTCCAAAAACTTCTAACTGTCTGATGCCTTAACCCAGGACTAGTTGAAGTCTGATGCCTTAACCCAAATCTAGTTGAAGGATATTAGGGGAGGGGAGCCCAGAAGAAGTGGTTTCTTAAGTCTGATGCCTTAACCCAAGTCTAGTTGAAGGATATTAGGGAAAGGGAGCCCAGAAAAAGTGGTTTCTTAAGTCTGATGCCTTAACCCAAGTCTAGTTGAAGGATATTAGGGGAAAGGACCCTAGAAGAAGTGGTTTCTTAAGTCTGATGCCTTAACACAAGTCTAGTTGAAGGATATTAGGGGAAAGGACCCCAGAAGAAGTGGTTTCTTAAGTCTGATGCCTTAACCCAAGTCTAGTTGAAGGATATTAGGGGAGATGACTCCAGAAGAAGTGGTTTCTTAAGTCTGATGCCTTAACACAAGTCTAGTTGAAGGATATTAGGGGAGAGGATCCCAGAAGAAGTGGTTTCTTAAGTCTGATGCTTTAACCCAAGTCTAGTTGAAGGATATTGGAGGAAAGGACCCCAGAAAAAGTGGGTTCTTAAATCTGATGCCTTAACACAAGTCTAATTGAAGGATATTAGGGGAGAGGACCCCAGAAGACGTGGTTTCTTAAGTCTGATGCCTTAACCCAAGTCTAGTTGAAGGATATTGGGGGAAAGGACCCCAGAAAAAGTGGTTTCTTAAGTCTGATGCCTTAACCCAAGTCTAGTTGAAGGATATTAGGGAAAGGGAGCCAAGAAGAATGGTTTCTTAAGTCTGATGCCTTAATCCAAGTTTAGTTGAAGGATATTGGGGGAAAGGACCCCAGAAAAAGTGGTTACTTAAGTCTGATGCTTTAATCCAAGACTAGTCTAATGATATTAGAGGAAAGAGCTCAGAAAATGTGATTTCATAAGTCTGATGCCTTAACCCAAGTCTAGTTGAAGAATATTAGGGGAAATTTATTTATTATTATTTATTTCCTATATTTATAACCCGCCCTTCTTACTCCCTGGGAAATGACCTCAGAAAAGGTGGATTCTTAAGACTGTTCCCCTAAAAATGATGGAAAGGGGAGCTGCAGAGGTTCCCCCATTGCCATCAATGTACCGGATCTTCCCGGAGCAAAAATGGTCTTTCATCTGCCAGATCGAAAAACGGAATTTTGCCCACCTGAATTCAGGTAGCTCCCAAAAAACAGATTGGGGGAGGGGTGGTGCACCGAAATCCAGATACCAAAAATGACACAAGGTTTAATTGAATCGCATACCACTACTAGCTAGACTTTCTGTCAACAAGATCAGCAACTCAGCACTTTAATCCACTGTGC
Organism: Anolis sagrei ordinatus; assembly: GCF_025583915.1. Taxonomy (NCBI): domain Eukaryota; kingdom Metazoa; phylum Chordata; class Lepidosauria; order Squamata; family Anolidae; genus Anolis; species Anolis sagrei. The sequence continues at coordinate 13,280,620 of NW_026847882.1, read as the reverse complement.
CAGCGGGAGCTCCGGTGGTGCCAGATTGAGAAAGACTGAGGATATGCTGCTACAGATTTTGGGACTTTGGCTCAGGAACTTGCTTTTGGAACTAATAATATTACCTGTTCTCAGAGGTGGCCCTAGGTAAATTTCAATGGTAAGCAAACAGTATTTTGGCACACCCCCTCCCACCCAACCAATCACTGTTCGTCGTGGGAGTTCTGTGTGCCATATTTGGTTCAATTCCAACATTGGTGGAGTTCAGAATGCTCTTTGATTGTAGGTGAACTATACATCCCAGTAACTACAACTTGCATATGTCAAGGTCTATTTTTCCCCAAGAGCGCCTCAAGAGCGCCCCTGGGCAAAATCAACTATACTGCAAATGCTTACTTTGCGTAATGGGTTGAGCCGCCCCTGCCTGTTCTGCCCCTGTGCTATCTTAACTACTTGGAAGCTGAACTGGCTGTGCATAGAACAGATCGGAGACCATATAGTTGAATAAAAAAAGAATTTATTAACTGACAAGAATTTTAGAGTTTCTCTCCTCCTGAGTCTCACTACAAAGTTTTTATGAGGAGAGGTAAAGTCTTTGAAAGGAGCCTGCAGTGGCGCAGTGGATTAAAGCGCTGAGCTGCTGAGCTTGTTGACCGAAAGGTTACAGGTTCGAATCCAGGGAGCGATGTGAGCTTCCACTGTCAGTCCCAGCTTCTGCCAACCTAGCAGTAGATCAATATGTACCGCTCCGGCGGGAAGGTAATGGCGCTCCATGGAGTCATACCAGCCACATGACCTTGGAGGTGTCTATGGACAACGCTGGCTCTTCGGCTTAGAAATAGAGATGAGCACCACACCCCAGAGTTGGACACGACTGGATTTCATGTGAGGGGAAAACCTTTACCTTTACTAAAGTCTTTGAAAGATAAGCACAGTTCTAACCGAACTGAGGCTCTTTAATCTTTATGTCTTCTTGTTGTCTCTTTCTTGTATGGTGTTCAGCTGTCTCTAAGATGGTCTCAGAATTTAGCCCTCACTGGACTTGAATACAGTATCGACTGGGCTGTCTAGACTGACCCCCCTGAAACTGTACATAAAATATTAATCCCTCTAAGTAAAAAGTAGAGGTAAACAGTGAGGGGCTTAATGGGGCACGGCACTTCCAGTTGACTCCATACTCAAAAAACCCCCGTGTCCATTCGAATTACATTCCTTCTATTCCACTCTTCTTATATCTGAGAATACAGATATAATGTATGTGCATCCTGTTTGAATTATGTTGGAATTCTGAGAACCAAACAAAAGGAAATCACACTCTGGTATTTTATTTCTCAATGTGGAAGAAACTAGAGTATATCTATATAAAAGGAAGAGGGTGAAATTCCCAAAAATAGATTTTGTCAACAGCATATGCAAAAATGTTTCATTCATAAAGCTGGACTGAAAGTGATCTCGGAAATAGATACATTCCTTATGTGTTTATTAAGTGCATCTTTCTCTCTCTCTTTTTCTCTCTTTTCCATGCTTCCATTTCCTCTTCCCCCTTTTAGATAGAAAGCCTCTTCATGAAATAAAACCCCAAAGTAAGTTTTTTTCTTATATTTCCTTTGACAAAGGTTTCCTTTTTATAAAAAAACACACATTATTTTAGCTAAATATAAATTAACCAAAAATAGATTGCTGAGTAGGCAGCAAATGCAAGCCCTTTCATAGACGTGCCATTCATGTGTTCACTGTGCAATGACAAGAGCTGGACGGGGTTTGCTAGCTCCGTCTTCAGCTTCAATGTATTTCATTGTCTATTCCACTTTTTCCATTGTCTGAAATTCTGGACATAAACATGTGCAGACTTTTCACTGAATGCACAAAGTCAAGGAATTAAATTAGTAGCTTAATTGTTATCCGAAGGTAAAAATAGGTGTTATCCCTCCTATGTTAGTCTTCAGTGAGCGTATGAAGGCACGATGAAAGGGGATATTAATTAAAGAAGGGTGAGATTTCTTCTCATTTATGGATTCACATTTTGTTAACTCACACTTGGAGGATTGATGTACATGTATGTGGCTTCAAGTCATCCATGGACAAAGATGGCATGTAATTTTTTTAGGCGAGGGATATTCCAAGATGGTTATGCCAGATCATCTGAACATTTGGGATGCCTACATTTGGGATGTCTTCCCCTTAGCATTTTTGATAGTCTTTATTATTATTATTATTATTATTATTATTATTATTATTATTATTATTTACGGTATTTATATTCCGCCCTTCTCACCCTGCAGGAGACTCAGGGCGGATTACAATGTACATATAATGGCAAACATTCAATGCCATAGACACACAACATATATAGACAGACGGTCAGAGGCTATTTAACATTCCAGCTTTTTTATGAGGGTATTCTGGCCACCAGGGGAGCTTTCACCTCACCGTCCATTTGTAATGAAGTACTTCCTCATTCTTTGCATGCTTGCTGAAGATTTTTATGGCATTGTAAATTAGCCTCCCCTAAATTTCCTACTTGACAGATGCAACTGTCTTTCGGGCTGCAAAGGTTGACAGCAAGCTACACAAATTGGTCGGAAGCTCACTCCAGCTGGCTTCGAACTCATGACCTTTTGGTCAGTAGTGATCTTAATGCAGCTGACTCCCAGCCAGCTGTGCCACAATCCCAGTGCAGGTACTAGCCAGACATGACCCTGCTTTTTTCCCAAGATCAGAGGGGATTTTAGACCAAAATTTATGTTAATAACAGATGGATGCAATCCAAGGCTAGATATTTCATAACGGATTAGTGGTAATGTATTGTCGAAGGCTTTCATGGCTGGAATCACTGGGTTGCTGTAGATTTTTCTGGGCTATATGCCCACGTTCTAGAGGCATTTGTGGTACATTCTTATTGGGGAGTGGGAAGAATGAGTAAGTGAGAAATAGGAGAAATAGTAGACATGTGTGCAAAATTCGTTCTTACAGTTTCTTCCATTTTTTTTCGTGTCTTCCGTTTATTTGGAAGCATGAAACGGGAAGCCCCCTCCCCACACGAAAATTAGCTCAATATGAAAGCATGCTTTCAAGTGGAGCTGATATTTCATGCTTTGTGTGCTTCTATTTCTCCTCCTCCCTCACTCCCTCACACCCACAATGCACCGCATTCACTTGTGGGAGTCAAGGCCAGGCAGCCCCACATCTGGGCCTCGGCATCAGAGAGGGAGGAACCACCGCCGCTCCTTCCTTTCTGGGCATGTGCGTGTAGTAGGATGTGTGACTGTGCAGGCAGTCGGCTGCAGGCAGGCACTGAAAGACATGAGTGCTCTTTCCAGGCCTGCCTGTGCCCCGCCACATATACACACACTTTCCAGGGAGAGTGTGTGTTTGATGTGGGGTTTGCAGGCAGGCCTGGAAAGCTTGCATGCGCCTGTCAGTGCCTGCCTGCAGTTAACACATGCCCCACTGCCTGCCACACTCTCTGAGTGGAAAGGAGGGAGGGACAGTGGTTCCTTCCATCCTGATAAAGCATGCTTGCTGAGGTCCGGATGTGGGGTTGCCCAACCATGACTCCCATGAGTGAATGCGGGACATTGCGGGCTCGAGGGAGGGAGAGAGAATAGAAGAAGTGCATTGCCCACACACATACATGCCTGTCAGTGACTGCCAGGCAGTCAAGCATCTCAGAATGGGGAGCTAGCAGGTGGGAAGCCCCAAATTCGACCCCCAAAACGAAAGAATCAAAAACGGCTGTGCCAGGGATTTGAGTTTCCTTTTTCTTTCTTTGCTTGTTTGCATGAATTCCTGAAGGCTTTGCACTTTGCAATTTGATAGCTTCCTCCAGATTGCAGTTATAGAGCCAGCAACCTGTCAATCATTGTTGCAGCCTTTAGATCCACCCCTTTCCCCAGGGTTTTGGAGGGGAAAGGGACCTTTAGCTCAGTTATCACGGAGAATCCTTTCCAACAGGACGTGTGAGATTCTCCCACCTGTAGAAAGCTTTGTTTCTCACAAATTTCGGGGAAAAGCAGTTCCACAGCTTTACTAAGAAATACAGCCAGCTTTGCTGGAAGGTAAAGGACACCAGCTGGAAAATCTACAAAGTCTTGGCCGGTAAGGTCTACTTGGGTTACCCATAAATTGGAACCGGGAGTAGGGCCCCACGCCAGCCTAAGAACAGATTGCCCAGGGAAGGGTCAAGGATTTCCTTTATAGAAGAATGAAACAGTTCTTGAAGCAAGTTGCCTGTCCCTTGTGGGCAGATTAAGAAAGCTATCAGTTTTCCAGAGTTTTAAAGTATTTGATTGATTTGTTGAAGATGTAAGCATTAATAAAGAACCTTGTTAAACTTTCTAAGCTTCTAAAGACTTTGTATAGGGAAATCCATAGGGCCTCTCAGCCGAGGCACCCCAGGTGTCCCGCTGGGCCTATACAGACCATGTCCTGTTAATAGACAATTGCTACAGGCCCAGCGTGTGACAGCACAACCCTTCCAATTTCACGAGGCTTACCGAAAACAGATTGGGCCCCACAACGAAAGCCTGGAAACAAAATGGGACAAGCTTTTACCCGAATGCACGTCACTAATAAATAGTGCCTACCAAGGGCAAGATGGATGGATGGCATCCTTGAAGTGACTGGACTGACCTTGAAGGAGCTGGGGGTGGTGACGGCCGACAGGGAGCTCTGGCGTGGGCTGGTCCATGAAGTCACGAAGAGTCGGAGACGACTGAACGAATGAACAACAACAACCTAGTAATAGCCCTACACTAGAAGAATCTTTTGGTTGCTAACCTTTCTTTCTTAAACTTTTTTTCAGCCCTGGGTTAGGGGGCTGGAACTTTAAATGTCTAATTATGCTTTTATTGAAATAGCTAGGCATTCTGACACCAATGTTTGCTTTGTTTTGGTATGAGGGGCATCAGGAACTCGGATATGGCTTGGAAAGTTCCAATGGAAGATTGAAATGTCCCCCTGACATGACCAAGTTGCCTAACCTTGATAAACATAAATAGTATGCATATGTGACAAAATGAAGCTCGCAGCAATGTGTATTGCCTGCCAATATAACCGCAGAGGTCCTCTAAGAGCTTGGAGCTGTTTTCATTACTTTTCCAAGCTCTTTGGGCTAATTTGGGCCAAGGAGAGGACTTTTGTTTGGAACAGGAATGAGCAGGAAGTAATTTGATTTAAGGGTTGCTGTGAGTTTTCCAGGCTGTATGGCCATATTAAAGCATTAGAATCATAGAGTTGGAAGAGACCTCCTGGGCCATCCAGTCCAACCCCATTCTGCCAAGAAGCAGGAATATTGCATTCAAATCACCCCTGACAGATGGCCATCCAGCCTCTGTTTAAAAGCTTCCAAAGAAGGAGCCTCCACCACACTCCGGGGCAGAGAGTTCCACTGCTGAACGGCTCTAACAGTCAGGAAGTTCTTCCTCATGTTCAGATGGAATCTTCTTTCTTGTAGTTTGAAGCCATTGTTCTGTGTCCTAGTCTCCAGGATGCAGAAAACAAGCTTGCTCCCTCCTCCCTGTGGCTTCCTCTCACATATTTATACATGGCTATCATATCTCCTCTCAGCCTTCTCTTCTTCAGGCTAAACATGCCCAGCTCTTTAAGCCGCTCCTCATAGGGCTTGTTCTCCAGACCTTGATCATTTTAGTCGCCCTCCTTTGGACACATTCCAGCTTGTCACTATCTCTCTTCAATTGTGGTGCCCAGAATTGGACACAATATTCCAGGTGTGGTCTAACCAAAGCAGAATAGAGGGGTAGCATTACTTCCCTAGATCTAGACCAGGGGTCCACAAACCTTTTAAACAGAGGGCCAGGTCACAATCCCTCAAACTGTTGGCGGGCCGGATTATAATTTTCAAAAATGAATGAATGAATGAATGAATGTTTAGCCGGGTTGCAGCTAAACATCAAAAAAACCAAGATTATGGCAACAAGAATGATTGACAACTGGAAAATAGAGGGAGAAAACGTGGAGGCCGTGACAGACTTTGTATTTCTAGGTGCAAAGATTACTGCAGATGCAGACTGTGGCCAGGAAATCAGAAGACGCTTACTTGTTGGAGGAGAGCAATGTCCAGTCTCGATAAAATAGTAAAGAGTAGAGACATCAGACTGGCAACAAAGATCCGCCTAGTCAAAGCCATGGTATTCCCTGTAGTAACCTACGGATGTGAGAGCTGGACCTTAGGGAAGGCTGAGCGAAGGAAGATAGATGCTTTTGAACTGTGGTGCTGGAGGAAAGTTCTGAGAGTGCCTTGGACTGCGAGAAGATCCAACCAGTCCATCCTCCAGGAAATAAAGCCCGACTGCTCATTGAAGGGAAGGATACTAGAGACAAAGTTGAAGTACTTTGGCCACATCATGAGGAGACAGCAAAGCCTAGAGAAGACAATTATGCTGGGGAAAGTGGAAGGCAAAAGGAAGAGGGGCCGACCAAGGGCAAGATGGATGGATGGCATCCTTGAAGTGACTGGACTGACCTTGAAGGAGCTGGGGGTGGTGACGGCCGACAGGGAGCTCTGGCGTGGGCTGGTCCATGAGGTCACAAAGAGTCGGAGACGACTGAACGAATGAACAAAAGAATGAATTCCTATGCGCACCTCACATATCTTATTTATAGTGCATTTTTTAAAAACAATACAATAATTAAAATAAAGAACAATTTTAACAAATATAAACATATTAGTATTTCAATGGAAAGTGTGGGCGCTTTTGGCTGATGAGATAGGATTGTTGTTGTTATTGCTTTAAAGTAATTTCATACTTAGGTTGATCCTGAGCGAGGGCCAGGCAAATGACCTTGGAGGGCCGCATCCAGCCCCCGGGCCTTAGTTTGAGGACCCCTGCTCTAGAACATTCCTAATGATGCAGGCCAAAATCCCATTGGCTTTTTTTGCCACCACATCACATTGTTGGCTCATGTTTAACTTGTTGCATTATCTCCTGATGTTTCCCCACATTTATGGCAGACATACCCAGAGGTTGTGAGGTCTGTTGGAAACAAGGCAAAAGTGAGGTTTATATATCTGTGGAAGGTCCAGGGTGGGGGAAAGAACTATGGTCTGCTTGAGGCAAGTGCAAATGCTGCAATTAACCACCATGGTTAGCACTGAATTGCCTTGTAGCTGTGAAGCCTGGCTGATTGCTGCCTGGGGGTCCTTTGCTAGGAGGTGTTAGCTGGTCCTGATATTTATTTATTATTTATTTATTTAGCAGTTTTGTATACCGGTCTTCTTACCTCCGTTCGAGGGACTCAGGCCGGTTTCCAACATCAATATTACAGACAGTCATTAAAACACCATATTCTAAATCACACTAAAATATTAAAATAGCAAAATACAATCACATAATTACAGTGATCATCAAAAATCATTATTCATCGTCATCCATCCATATCACAGGATCATGGCTCATTCGTCAAATGCCAATCTCCAAAGCCAAGTTTTCACCTGTTTCCTGAACGTTAAGATAGAAGGGGCAGTTCTGATCTCCAGTGGAAGGGAGTTCCAGAGTCGAGGGGCCACCACCGAGAAGGCCCTGTCTCTCATCCCCACCAGACGCGCCTGTGAGGCTGGTGAGATCGAGAGCAGGGCCCCTCCAGATGATCTTAGCAATCTTGATGGTTCATAGGGGAGGATACGTTCGGACAGGTAAATTGGGCCGGAGTCGTTTAGGGCTTTATAGGTTAAGCTAGATTATTGTCTGGAATTCCCCTGGTTTATTTTAGTGTTGCTCTTTATTTACTGTCCTAATTTTAGAGTTTTTTTAAATACTCATAGCCAGATTTCGTTCATTTCATTTAACTTTCTGTTGTTTAATATGGGAACTCATGGATTGTAAATATTCTGGGACTGGTTTGGGAGGGATATAGCAGAAATGCTTCCTGAACCATCGGAGGGATTTTTGAGGCACTGGGGAACAGTAGAGGAGAAATGCAGTTCTCTAGGTTCTTCTGTACTCAGCTTCCACAATTTCCCACTTGGACAGGAGCAATTCCAGTATGCAGAATTTGCCTCATGGGTAACCATTCGGAGTAATTGCACTGAAATGCTCACGATTCCAGAGAATGTTGAAATATTTCTTTATTAACTTCGTTGTTTGGAAACATTTCCACTTGCTCAACACTAATATACTTGGTAAGCTCAAAGCACCCACAATTGTTTGAGCAAGTGTTGTGCTTTGTTTATCTTCTCATCTCCAGCATAATGATGGCTGCATCCTTAAAGAGGAGTCAGCCAAACCACTCCGGTCGATATTAGTACTTTTAGTTCTTTAGAGAATTAAACTATTTATTTGGAGCGGTGAGATCAAAGACAAGTTATATAAATACAGCTTGTTGCTTACTATTGAGTGAAATGGGCACCAGGTTTAAGAGCACATGCATCATCATTGATGTAAAATCAAAGGCAATTATTAAGATAATTGAGAAACAAGCAATTGCACTAAATAGACTTATATATAATTCTCTTAAGTTTGGAATTGCATTTCTTGGATGTAGGTCTTGTTCACAGTCGGGGTAGAGAAATTCTTGATGGAGCAGTAAATTTCAGTTTCCACCTTCTGTTTTTTGTGTGTCAGGAGCAACTTGAGAAACTGCAAGTCGCTTCTGGTGTGAGAATTGGCCGTCTGCAAGGACGTTGCCCAGAGGACGCCCAGATGTTTTGATGTTTTACCATCCTTGTGGGAGGCTACTCTCATGTCCCCGCATGGGGAGCAGGAGCTGACAGAGGGAGCTCATCCACGCTCTCCCCGGATTTGAACCTGTAACCTGTCGGTCTTCAGTCGTGCTGGCACACGGGTTTAAAAGGGATGGGTTTTTGTCTCTGTTAGAAGTTACTTGAGAAACTACAAGTCGCTTCTGGTGTGAGAGAATTGGCCATCTGTAATATGCCGTCGCTGTCTGGGGGCTATAGTTCTTAGTGAAAGAAACATGGACGTGACATCTTTTCCCCAGGGATTGCTTCTTGCATTCCTTTAGAGAACTGGAACTCTCAAGGATCAAGCCACTATAGATAACTCAAAATAGGCTTTATTGTTCACAAAGCGTTATCTTTCTAAGGCATTAAACGTGATGTTCCAAAAGGGGTAAAGATAATATACATTACAGTCTCTGGTTGTCTTTGGGTCCAAGGAATTTTCCAGCTGAGTAGCTTCCAAGTTCCCTCTTTCTCAATGGCTGTGAAGTCGGAACATTCACAACCCCAATCCAATGGCCTATATTGAAGGCACAAAGTCTTCCTCTTGATGCCAAAGGACTGGTTTGAAGGTGCTTAAGATTCCTCAGTGTTGTCCAGGTGAGCTGGGCATGAAGTATGAATCTTAAGAGTATAAACTTAAGAATTGGTGGTAAGAAATGACTTGACTAAGGGCTTAGAGCCAAGCCTTTCTCATGTCCATCTATTGAGCTGTCTGATGGTGGAATGAAAAAGAAAGCACTGCCAAACAATTGAGCTGGGGGAGCAATTCAACCGATGCAAAACAACATTGATAGAAAGCTGTAGATAACCAAACAATTCAACTATATATTTATATACAAGTGGCGCCAGTTGTGCCATCACATGTAAGGACATTGCCCAGGGGACACCCAGATGTTTTTGATGTTTTACCATCCTTGTGGGAGGCTACTCTCATGTCCCCACATATGGAGCTAGAGCTGACAGAGTGAGCTCATCCATGCTCTCCCCAGATTTGAACCTGTGATCTGTCGGTCATCAGTCCATTGCGCCACCGGGGACTCCAAGTAAGGATTGGGGTAAACAGAAACAGCGACTGAGAAACATGATTGTGAAGTTGCAATAACATTTGCCGTGCAAACTTTGTTCTGATTGAATCACTTCAAATTCCTGATCCTTTTTTGAAAACAAAAATTCGTTTTGTGTTTCAACACATTTTAAATTACTTTCCTGTACTTCCCTAAACATTAATCATGGTTAACGGTGTCTCCATTACCATAAAAATACACTTCCAATCAATGTTTTTCATAGCACCAGGAGGTGCATTTAAATGTAACGTCACCCCAAATAATAATCTTGAGCAGCTTGGAAAGATTACTTAAAAGAATTTACATATTAGGGTCTATCAGGTGTTACGATTATTTTGACAATTACATGTGTCAGTGTCAGAATTTGTGCCACTGTCAGTGTGACGTTTTACTGCCAATATTTCGTGTCCTGCTACCAAATTTGGATTTGTTTTTAAAAAAGTTGGAAAGGTGACATTATCATTGTCATAATATACTTTTGTATATTCCCAGGGAGTAGAAATAGAATTAAATAAGCATCATCTGATCTACTGGAACTCCCGGTATTTATTTATCATATCAGTAGCAAACCGAGGGTACAGCTATAATGTATTTAAAGAGCACAAAGTTGTAAAACTTAGCATTATATTAAATGTCCTTTGACCAGTAGCTGGCTACTTGGAGTGCCTCTGGTGTTGCTTTAAGAAGGTCCTCCATTGTGCATGTGGTAGGGCTCAGGTTGCATTGTAGTTGGTGGTCTGTGGTTTGCTCTTCTCCACACTCGCATGTCGTAGACTCCACTTTGTGGCCCCATTTCTTAAGGTTGGCTCTGCATTCATGGTGCCAGAACGCAGTCTGTTCAGCGTCTTCCAAGTTGCCCAGTCTTCTGTGTGCCCAGGGGGGAGTCTCTCATTTGGTATCAGCCACAGATTGAAGTTCTGGGTTTTAGCCTGCCACTTTTGGACTCTCGCTTGCTGAGGCATTCCTGCAAGTATCTCTGTAGATCTTAGAAAACTATTTCTTGATTTAAGTCATTGGCGTGATGGCTGATATCTGAACAGTGGATGGGCTGAAGATGTCACTGTCTTGGTCCTTTCACTATTGGTTGCTACTTCCCGGCAGATGTCAGGTGGTGCATTACTAGCTAAACAGTATTGTGCTGTCACGCGCTGGGCCTATAGCAGTTGGCTTTTGAACAGGACATGCTCTTTGTGCCCAGCGAGAAGCCGGGGTCCCTCGACTGAGAGGCCCTAAGGTTTTTGCTATACAGAGTCTTTAGAAGCTTGATTGTTTTGTTGAAGACCTAAGCAATAATAAAGGACCTTGTTAAACTTTTCAAGCTTTTAAAGACTTTTGTATAGGAAAATCCATATAGCCTCTCAGCTGAGGCACCCTGGCTTCCCACTGGGCACAAAGAGCACGTCCTGTTCCAAAGCCAACTGCTATCAGCCCAGCACGTGACAGCACAGCATGCTTGTCCATTGTGCCCTGCCTCATGTACAGAGGAGGAATTGTTGGAGGCTACAGACAATGCTGTTTCTGTTGCCCGTTTTTGGTCAAAAGATATTTAGCTGCCTGCACACCTTCTATTTTTATCAGTTTTATATTAATTTATGCAATGCTTTTGATATGAAATAAATACATTATTATTATTATTATTATTATTGATACCATATCATGTTTGTTGACCCTACTTTTCCACTTACAGAGCTAGCCATGGTAAATATTCAAAAACATTTAACCTACTGATGCCTCCATTAATGGAATTTTATTGGTATCTATTTTTATTTTGAAAATTATCAGTAGCTGCTGCATTTCCCACCCTCGGCTTATGCTCAAGTCAATAAGTTTTCCCAGTGTTTTGTGGTAAAATTAGGTCCCTCGCCTTATATTCAGGTCGGCTTATACTCGAGTATGTACAGTAAATGTCTGTGCAAACATGAATATTTTGATTTGTCATAGAAAAGGAAGCAAGGTCATCATCATTTAACACCAACCTTTTAGCAGGGCATTGCAGAGTTTGGATGCCATGGCCTGTGATGTCTTTTATATGCAAAGAATAAATGCATGAAGACAAGAGTGTGTTATGTACTGAAATGTTTCTATTTCTTGACATATATGAATAGTTTCATGTCTCAGTTTTAAATTATGAGGAAAAATGGTTGAGGAATGTTTGTGGAATCCCTGCAGATTTGCTGAAGTAACATTGTCCTGGAAATGTTGCAACAAGCCTTCACCGTTCCACTACCTAATTGGTCCCGCTGACAAAGATTAATGCCTTTTTTTCTGTCTGGAGAGTTTTAAACGGAGAACGAAATTGCAGGGCCGCAGTGATATTGGGGTTTTTTTTGTATCCAACAGACCTCACTACCTCTGAGGATGCTTGCCATAGATGCAGGTGAAACGTCAGGAGAAAATGCCTCTAGAACATGGCCATATAGCCCGAAAAAACCTACAACAACCCAATGTATTCCTTATTGTACATCTTCTTGCAATGGTGCCAATTGTGAGCACATTTTAGGATTGCATCCAGCCTTGAACCTTTCCTTCTGTTAATAATAATAATAACAATAATAATAATAATAAAACTTTATTTATACCCCGCCACCATCTCCCCAAGGGACTCGGAGCGGCTTGCATGAGGCCAAGCCCAACAACATATCAATAAAACAAGAAAGCGATAAACAAAAACAAAACAATTAATATTAATCACATATCAACATTAACACACAAGGATTTAAAAAACCTATGGCCCGGTCAAATATAATATTTTAAAATGAAAAAAATAAACTGTGGGCGTGAACAAGGTCGGATATATCTGGTAGGAGGGTTTTAAAAGAAGTGAGGGGAGCGCAATCCAATGAATAGTTAAAGTACATTCTGAGGACATTTTCCTGGGAACAGCCATGTTTTCAGGCTCCTAAAGATTGCCAATGTTGGGGCATGCCTGATATCCCTGGGAAGTGAGTTCCAGAGTCGATGTTCTCAGCTCTTAGAATCATAGAGTTGGAAGAGACCTTGTGGGCCATCCAGTCCAACCCCATTTTGCCAAGAAGCAGGAAAATCACATTCAAAACACCCCTAGATAGCCATCCAGTCCCTGTTTAAAAGCCTCCAAAGAAGGAGCCTCTATTACATACTGGGGCAGAGAGTTCCACTGCTGAACAGCTCTCACAGATAGGAAGTTCTTCCTAATGTTCAGGTGGAATCTCCTTTCCTGTTGTTGGGAGACATTGTTCCACGTCCTAGTCTCTAGGGCTGCAGAAAACAAGCTTGCTCCCTCCTCCCTATGACTTTCCCTCACATATTTATCCATGCCCCTCATCATTTCTCCTCTCAGCCTTCTTTTTTGCATGCTAAACATGCCCAGCTCTTTAAGCCACTCTTCATAGGGCTTGTTCTCCAGACCCTTGATCATTTTAGTTGCCCTCCTTTGGACACATTCCAGCTTGTCAACATCTCCCTTCAGTTGTGGTGTCCAGAACTGGACACAATATTCCAGGTATATTGTGGATAGCATGACTTCCCTGGATCTAGACACTATGCTCCTATTGATGCAGGCCAAAATCCCATTGGCTTTTTTTGCTGCCGCATCATATTGTTGGCTCATGTTTAACTTGTTGTCCGCGGGGACCCCAAGATCTTTTTCACATGTACTGCTGCCGAGTGAGGTGTCCCCCATTCTTTCTATGCATACTGTAAATATGTGCAATTTTTCCATACTTGTCTCTATCCATCACCATATCGATTATGGAGTGCAAATAGTGACTAGTCCAATGGTTGCACAGGATGTGTTTGTCAGTGGCATCGCCAGCACAACAAGGCAGGAACAGATCAATCACAGCCAGGTTATAAACTACTTTATTTTACAGCTATATACATTAGAATTGTGGTTCTCAACCTGGGGTCCCCAGATATTTTTGGCCTACAACTCCCAGAAATCCCAGCCAGTTTACTAGCTGTTAGGTTTTCTGGAAACTAAAGGCCAAAAACATCTGGGGACCCCAGGTTGAGAACTTAACACTCAGCACATCATAAACTTGCTTCTTTACCATCCGATTGTAACATTGCAAACAGACTAACTCTTATCAGTACTAGTCCACACCTCTTGCATTCCAGAGTGACGTATGACGTACGACGCTGCGTCCATTTGTTCTATACACTTGATTTATGACCTCTCTAGGAATGCCATTCCCTCAATGGTTCAGTTAACTCTTTCCACACAGGAATATATTACACTCGGCACATAGCTGCTGCATTTTAAACATACATTGTTCTGTCACGCACTGGGCCTGTAATAATTGTCTTTTGAAATAGGACGTGCACCTTGTGCCCAGCGGGAAGCCAGGGTGCCACGAAAGAGGCCCTCAAGGATTTTCCTGAAGAAATGGTCTTTAGATGGCTTGAAAGGTTAAACAAAGTCCTTTATTATTGAACAAATTAAACAGATATTTCTCAAATCTTCAATGAGTCAAACAAATGCTTCAAGGCTTTAAATCAACTGGTGGCTTCCTTAATCTTGTCCACAAGGGACAGGCAACTGTCTTCGTTAATTGTTCTTATACTTTGAGAGGAAAACCCTTTTTTAACCTCTCCCAGGCTGTCTGTTATCTAAGTTTTGTTGGTGTGGGATCTACTACCGATTCCAAACTGCGTCTTGGTACCGAGTAAACCTACCAAACAAAACTTGTAGATTCTCCAGCTGGAGTTCTTTGGGTCTGTAAAGCTGTTTTCCCTCTGGAATTTCTTTAAGACTTCAGGGCTGTTTCCCTCAGATGCTGTAAGGCTGAGAGGCTGCAAGCTCCCAGCCAGAGCTTTGGGAATTTCCCCCCAGAATGTCTTGAAAAATGAAGCTTTTTTGCAGGTGAAGCTTGTCCACATCCTCTAACTTAGCTTTCCTCACTAAGACTAACAAAAAATGGCTCCCTCTTCCCTTCCCATCTCCCTGGGAGAAGGGGCGGATCCAAACTTAACAATGATAGACAGGTGGCTTGCCCTATGACTGCAAACCAAAGGAAGCCACCTTTTTTGCAGAATCCCTGAAACTTTGGAATGCATGCAAACACTTAATAGAAAGAAAATGAAGTTGGAGCTACTGGTACAGACGTACCAGCACATACATACATACATTATAAATTGCAAACAACTTCAGCAGTGTTTCCCAAATTAAGCCTACCAAAAAGCAAAGCCTCGAGAAGGAATTTCTGTGTTTGGATGTAAAGCTGAACTTTTGAAGTCCATGTCTACTTTTAATTAATTCATTAATATGTGTTTTACTATTGAGAAGGAAGCCGTTGCTTAGTTGGTGCCGCACTTTCAATCTTTGCAGACATTGAGAACGCAACAGACATTGCCTTATACTCAGGCCTGGGTGCCGCGGTCATCACCGTAGCGGTCATTGTCATTGGTGTGACTCTCTACAGACGGAGCCAGAGCGAGTACGGTGTGGATGTGATTGACTCATCGGCTCTTACAGGAGGCTTCCAGACATTTAACTTCAAAACTGCCAGACAAGGTTTGTAACAATTCCAATTGCTGCTTATTGATGGGATATTGTTGGGATGTATGATTTGCTTCAGCATGTTTGTGTCCTCCACGAGACATGTAATATCACTATGGCCTCAAGCCACACATCACCTGTCCTGTCAGTGTGAAGGCACAAAGAAAAAATGGACAGCATCATTCTAAACATAAGAATATTGTGATATGTCCCTTTGTCATGTATTACTATGCTTCCTTTTGTGGACTGAGTGCTCTGTTGTGATCTTTTAACAATTATTGCTGTATATACTTGACTATAAGCCTATTTCTCAGCCCTTTTTTAGGCTGAAAAAGTCTCCCTCGGCTTATACTCGAGTCAAGGTTATTTATTATGTTACTCTGTTATTATTATTATTATTACTATTATTATTATTACATTTATTATTTTACTTTATTATTGTTGTTATTATTACTTTTTTACTCTATTTATTATTGTAATTATTACATTTATTATTACTCTATTACTGTTACTATTACATTTCCATTATTTTGCTCTATTTTATTATTATTATTATTATTATTATTATTATTATTGAGCCCCCGGTGGCGCAGTGAGTTAAACCCCTGTGCCGGCAGGACTGAAGACTGACAGGTCACAGATTCGAATCCAGGGAGAGGCAGATGAGCTCCCTCTATCAGCTCCAGCTCCTCATGCGGTGACATTAGAGAAGCCTCCCACAAGGATGGTAAAAACATCAAATCATCTGGGCGTCCCCTGGGCAACGTCCTTGCAGACGGCCAATTATCTCACACCAGAAGCAACTTGCAGTTTCTCAAGTCACTCCTGACTATATGCTGGATTTCGTATTATTATTATTATTATTATTATTATTATTATTATTACTGTCACAAAAGCACAGTATGTCACAGTAAACGAGATCTATATGCTGGATTTCGTATCACAAAATCACAAGTCGAACACTTCCCAAGCGTCTAGGACTGTGTGATGTATTTTCGAATGATGCGCACAGATCCAAGTAAGGTGGCTTTTTGCAGTTGACAGATCACTTTTAGTCAATGTTTATTGTTTTCCAATGCCAGCTGAGATCTTTTGGCATGACACCCAGTGTGCTGATTACCACTGGGACCACCTGTACTGGTTTATTCCAGAGCCGCATTATTATTATTATTATTATTATTATTTTATTCTATTATTAATGTTATTACATTTCCATTATTTTGCTTTATTATTATTATTACATTTATTATTTTACTCTCTTTATTATTATTGGAAGGATATGTAAGAACATTTATATTGAAGAAGGTTAGAATAATGGTTTAATCTGAGTTGGGCAGTCTTAAATTATAGTTTTATGTAAGTATTTAAAAAGTAGCCTACAATTAATGTAATTTTATTGGTATCTATTTTTATTTTGAAATTGCCCTGTAGTGACTCTATTTCTCACCCTCAGTTTATACTTAAGTCAATACGTTTTCCCAGTTTTTTGTGGTCAAATTAGGTGCGTCAGCTTATATTCTTGTCGGCAAATACTCGAGTATATACGGTATTTAAAATACTTCTTCAAGATATGTGAGAGAAAGAAAATAGGAGCTACCACATTTTTTGAGAACCATAGAATCATAGAATCATAGAGTTGGAAGAGACCTCATGGGCCATCCAGTCCAACCCCCTGCCAAGAAGCAGGAATATTGCATTCAAATCACCCCTGACAGATGGCCATCCAGCCTCTGTTTAAAAGCTTCCAAAGAAGGAGCCTCCACCACACAAATCCAGGGCAGAGAGTTCCACTGCTGAACGGCTCTCACAGTCAGAAGTTCTTCCTCATGTTCAGATGGAATCTCCTCTCTTGTAGTTTGAAGCCATTGTTCCGCGTCCTAGTCTCCAAGGAAGCAGAAAACAAGCTTGCTCCCTCCTCCCTGTGACTTCCTCTCACATATTTATACATGGCTATCATATCCCTCTCAGCCTTCTCTTCTTCAGGCTAAACATGCCCAGCTCGTTAAGCCGCTCCTCATAGGGCTTGTTCTCCAGACCTTTTATCATTTTAGTCGCTCTCCTCTGGACACATTCCAGCTTGTCAATATCTCTCAAGGTTCAGTGAATATTTATTGCAGCAAACTGAGGTCCTCTTCTATTGCCAGTGACCAACATCACTGGAGAAATTACACCGTTTAGCCAGTATTGCACCGCCTGAAATCGCCGGGAAGTAGCAGCCAATAATGAAAGGACCAAGGCAGTGACATCTCTGACCCGTTTCCTGTGTGTCAGCCAGTACGCCTATGCCTAAAATCAAGAAATAGTTTTCTAAGATTTACAGAGATATTCACAGGAACACCTCAGTAAGCAAGAGTCCAAAAGTGGCAGGCTAAAATGCGACACCTCAAACCATGGCTGATACTGAATGAGAGACTCACTCACTCCTAGGCACACAGAAGATTGGGTGATTTGGAAGACGCTGAACAGACTGTGCTCTGGCACCACAAGATGCAGAGCCAACCTCAAGAAATGGGGCCACAAAGTGACTGAAAAGCGCACAACAACAACAACAACAACAATCCTATCTCATCAGCAAAAGCTTAAAAAGTTTGAGGACCCCTGGTTTAACCCATTGCACTCATGCGGGCTCCATTTCTGCTATTGAAACCTCATGATAGGTTCACCTTACTTGAGAAACCGAAGCAAATTCAAACTGTCAAATATTCCGATTGTTCGTGCCTCCAGGTTTTATCCTACATATCAAGTATTGTTTGTACTCCTTGGCTGCTGGTTATATGATTAAATTAATATTTTATATGCCATTAGAAGCTGATTTAGTTCTCTTTTTTGTGATGTGCCTATATGTCGTTGCGAAGCCGTGACTCCCACCGCTTGTTACTAAAAATTTAAAACCATTCACTTGCTGCCACCAAAATATGTGAGGAAGTCTCCAAAATGAAATAATGGTGTAAAATCCCAAATAAATAGGATCACCACACAGATGTAATAAAGATTTGAGACTTCTAGCTTAAATTGCCACCATAATATAAGTGATATTGGTAAAAATGATCTCTGGTTATCCTTATCTGTGTTGTGAGGCACCTTGGGTAGTGTGGAATGCTTCAAACATGGAAATCAGTGAAGGAGGCAAGTTTAAAACACAAAAAGAACAGGTTTATTGTTATCAGAGCGTAAATGTTGCAATATTAACTGTTGAACTTGGCACAAGCTTGATGGTTACAAATATGGCTTAGTTGAGATACATTAAGTCTTCCGATGTTACAATCCTTTAACTCTTTCTACAGTGAGGTACTTTATTATTTCAGTGTTCCCTATTGTGAATATTTACAACTGTTTGTCCTTCACCGGAACAAACCAACGATCTCCAGATTTTCACCACTGGGATCCCTGAAACCCTTTCTTGTTAGATTCTTTTCTACTCAAGCAATCTAACGAGTTTCCACCTTCAACTTCCTAGCTGGAATAATATTCACAAAACCTAAGAACTAACTGAATTTACACTACTCCACAGAGCCTCCTTGACTCTGCTACTCTCCTCAGGGTCTCATCCGCCTGACTGAAAATAAACTGTCGCTTTCAAATCCTTTTTTACCTAAGCTCCGCCCACCTCCTCTGGCTTGTCACCATGGCAACCTATCTCTCTCTCAGCTAGGCCCTGGCCACAATGTAAAGCCTAAACACAGTTTGAAACACAGTATAATAAGCACTTCTCTACAGTCGTTCTGTGAATTACCCGAAAAACGCTTGCAAATCAAAGGATAGAAATTCAACACGTACTGATCAATGGTCTCTTCTGTGAAGATCCCTCTAATTATTAAGACAATGAAATATGAAAGCACTGGCAGAAGAAGAAATCAATAGCCCTCTGGAAAATGGGGTCATCAATTTGCTTAGTATTCACTAGGCCAGAGGTTTTCCATAATAAGATTTCTCAACACTTTCCTCTGCGTATGTATTATTTTTAGAAAGTAAAGTTCAAAAGTAAGTGAGGAAAAAAGGGACCGTAAACTCATAGAATTCGAAATGAAGTATAAATGAGAAGTGGAAAACAAAGAACTAAAGACCAAAGAAGACTCCCTTCACTTTTTTAAAAAAGTCTTATGTGAAGAAACTTTAATGTGCGTGCCAATGTTATTATACATGCCCTGGTCCATATCTGCTGGTTGAATTAGGAAAGTATTTCTATAAAAGTCAAGAAGGTCAGGCTATTGTGGAAAAGTTAAATACGGAATCCCATAAATCACAACATGTAGGGGAAAATGTGTCCAGAGGAGGGCGACTAAAATGATCAAGGGTCTGGAGAACAAGCCCTATGAGGGGTGGCTTAAAGAGCTGGGCATACTTAGCCTGAAGAGAAGAAGGCTGAGAGGCGTCATGATGAAGGCCATGTATAAATATGTGAGGGGAAGTCATAGGGAAGAGGGAGCAAGCTTGTTTTCTGCTGCCCTGGAAACTAGGACGTGGAACAATGGCTCCCAATGACAGGAAAGGAGATTCCACCTGAACAGTAGGAAGAACTTCTTAACTATGAGAGCTGTTCAGCAGTGGAACTCTCTGCCCTGGAGTGTGGTGGAGGCTCCTTCTTTGGAAGCTTTTAAACAGAGGCTGGATGGCCATCTGTCAGGGGTGATTTGAATGCAATATTCCTGCTTCTTGGCAGGGGGTTGGACTGGATGGCCCATGAGGTCTCTTCCAACTCTTTGATTCTATGATTCTATGATTCTATGGTCCATCCTCCCTCAAACTACACCAGGATGTTGAAACGTCAGGAGAGATTGCCTCTAGAACATGGCCAAATATCCCAAAAAAACCTACAACACCCCAGAGTTTGTAAGTTCTTTTTTGCAAGTCTATTTTATTAAAAACCCTAATGTGGGTTGTAGGTTTCTTCGGGCTATATGGCCATGGTCTAGAGGCATTCTCTCCTGCCTTTTTGCCTGCATCTATGGCAAGCATCCTCAGAGGTAGTGAGGTCTGTTGGAACTAGGAAAAAGGGTTTATATATCTGTGGAATGACCAGGGTGGGACAAAGGACTCTTGTCTGCTGGAGCTAGGTGTGAATGTTTCAACTGACCACCTTGATTAGCGTGTATTGGCCTGAAAGTGCCTGGAGCAAACTTTTGTTGAGAGATGATTAGGAGGAAACCATGAAAATGAACTAAATCTGGCTACCAGTATTAAAAAAACTCTAAAATTACAACAGCACAACAACAGAGAGGAAACAAACAAGGACATATAAACTCCTCTCAACAAAAGTTTGCTCCAGGCACTGTCAGGCCATTATATGCTAATCAAGGTGGTCAGTTGAAACATTCACACCTAGCTCCAGCAGACAAGAGTCCTTTGTCCCTCCCTGGTCATTCCACAGATATATAAACCCTTTTTCCTAGTTCCAACAGACCTCACTACCTCTGAGGATGCTTGCCATAGATGCAGGTGAAACATCAGGAGAGAATGCCTCTAGACCATGGCCATATAGCCCGAAAAACCTACAACAACCCAGTGATTCCAGCCATGAAAGCCTTCGACAATTCCTAATGTGGGTTTGTCAGTCCTTTTTGGAGTCCTCTTTTGGTTTTCAAAGAGGACTTACAAACTTGTGCATTTTGCTCTAGGAATCAGTTGTTCATCCCACATAAGGGAATGTTTTGGTTTAGAGCTTTGCATTGTGTATCTTTGTTAAATATATTTTGTTAAGCTGCTAGTACATTGAATGCTGGAGTACAATAGCATAAATATGATATACATCCTTATGATTATATAACTGCATTACTTTTGGTGTACAGTGGCCTTTTGCTCTTTGTACTTCAGAGAATCCGATTTCTCTAAAGGACATTTTTCTGACATCTGATTTTCCAAATGAAGGAATGCATTTTGTATTACTTTACTACTGCAAATGCAGTCATACTCAGTTCAGTGTGCTTCTATTTCCACTCCAAAATACTGTTATCCAGACATGTTACAACCTCACAAGGACCTAGTTAATTCTGTACACTGTGCTACTGTATGTGCATACTTTATGTTGTACATAAAACCGATAACTGACTGCTTAATTGATTTGCTTCCATTAGGTAATTCCCTTCTTTTGAACTCATCCATGCAGCCTGACCTGACTGTGAGTAGAACCTACAGTGGACCCATTTGCCTCCAAGACCCCATTGACAAGGAACTCATGACAGAATCCTCCCTTTTCAACCCTTTGTCGGACATCAAAGTCAAAGTTCAGAGCTCCTTCATGGTCTCGTTGGGTGTGACGGACAGATCTGAATATCAGAGAAAAACACATTCTGGGACTTTCCCACATGACAGCAACAGAACCTACAACTCTATACATACAAAGAACAAAGCGGCATATATCCAAAATTTGTCAACACTCTCCAAACAAAACGAGATGAGGACCACTGGTGTATTTGGCCACCAGGGAGGACGTCTGGGTATCCCCAACACAGGTGGGTTTCTGGAAGTATGCAAATGGATTAAAATGTGTGTAAGATGTTTATGTAAATGAGCCAGAGCCATGATAATGACTCCTTTGTTGAGAGGTTATTAGGAGTTCCTGATTGTTTCTTGTCTGGAGCTCCCCTGTGTTTGAGTTTTGTTGTAGGTTTTTCGGGCTATATGGCCATGTTCTAGAAGCATTCTTGCCTGATGTTTCACCTGCACCTATGGCAAGCATCCTCAGAGGTAGTGAGGTCTGTTGGAACTAGGAAAATGGGTTTATATATCTGTGGAATGTCCAGGGTGGGACAAAGAACTCTTGTCTGTTGGAGCTAGGTGTGAATGTTTCAGTTGGCCACCTTGATTAGCATTTGATGGCCTGGCAGTTTTTTGGTGTGGCTTGTTAGTGCCTGGGGAAATCTTTTGTTGAGAGGTGATTAGCTGTCCCTGATTGTTTCCTCTCTGGAGTTTCCCTGTGTTTGAGTGTTGTTTTGCTGTTATAATTTTAGAGTTTTTTTATACTGGTAGCCAGATTTTGTTCATTTTCATGGTTTCTTCCTTCTGTGAAATGACCAGGGTGGGACAAAGGACTCTTGTCTTCTGGAGCTAGGTGTGAATGTTTCAACTGACCACCTTGATTAGCATTTGATTGCCTGGCAGTGCCTGGAGCAATCTTTTGTTGAGAGGTGATTAGATGTCCTCGTTTGTTTCCTCTCTGTTTGTTGTTTTGCTGTTGTAATTTTAGAGTTTTTTTTAATACTGGTAGCCAGATTTTGTTCATTTTCATGGTCTCCTCCTTTCTGTTGAAATTGTCCACATGCTTGTGGATTTCAATGGCTTCTCTGTGTAGTCTGACATGGTGGTTGTGAGAGTGGTCCAGCATTTCTGTGTTCTCCAATAATATGCTGTGTCCAGGTTGGTTCATCAGGTGCTCTGCTATGGCTGACTTCTCTGGTTGAAGTAGTCTGCAGTGCCTTTCATGTTCCTGGATTTGTGTTTTGCTGCTGCGTTTGGTGGTCCCTATGTAGACTTGTCCACAGCTGCATGGTATATGGTAGACTCCTGCAGAGGTGAGAGGATCCCTCTTGTCCTTTGCTGAACGTAGCATTTGTTGAATTTTCTTGGTGGGTTTGTAGATTGTTTGTATGTTGTGTTTCCTCATCAGCTTCCCTACGCAGTCAGTGGTTTGCACTGAACAATAGGACCTTTTCAGCTATTCAACAGTGGAAGAAACTACCTATATGTCTCCTTTTAGGTGTGGATATTTGTTACAGTTTTGAAAATGTTGCAAAATGCATCCTACCTTGCTAGGCTACGGTATTTTGAAATGCAAATTTCTTGTTGATATTTAATAATCATTTTTCTTTCATGTTCCTGTGGCCGGTCCCCTACCAAGCATTAATAATCTATATAAATAAAAATGTAATGTTCGTTTGTGGGATTTACATAACTCAAAAACCACTGGAACCAATTGACACCAAATTTGGACACAATACACCTATCAGGCCAACGAGTGACCATCACTCATAAAAACACTGAAAACCACAGCAGAAGAGGCTTAAAAAGGCAAAAAATAAAAAATACTACACATGCATAAAACGACATACACACACATACACACACATATATATTGTGCAGTCGCGCCTGGGGGCTATGGTTCTTAGTGAAAGAAACATGGACGTGACATCTTTTCCCCAGGGGATTGCTTCTTGCCCTTCTTTAGAGAACTGGAACTCTCAAGGATCAAGACACTATAGATAACTCGAAATAGGCTTTATTGTTCACAAGGAGTTATCTTTCTGAGGCATTAACTTGATATTCAAAAGGGGTAAAGAAAACATACATTACAGTCTTTGGAGTCTTGGGTCCAAGGAGTTTTCCAGCTGAGAAGCTTTCCAAGTTCCCTCTTTCTCAATGGCTGTGAAAGTCGGAACATTCACAACCCCAGTCCAATGACCTATATTGAAGGCACAAAGTCTTCCTCTTGATGCCAAAGTACTGGTTTGAAGGCGCTTAAGATTCCTCAACGTCGTCCAGGTGAGCTGGGCATGAAGTATGAATCTTAAGAGTATAAACTTAAGAATTGGTTATAAGAGATGACTTGACTAGAGCATAGAGCCAAGCCTTTCTCACGTCCATCTGTTGAGCTGATTGATGGTGGAATGAAAAAGAAAGCACTGCCCTCCTCCCTAGAAAGGGGTGGAGTGAAACAATTGAGCTGGGGGAGCAATTCAACCAATACAAAACAACATTGCTAGACAGCTGTAGATAATCAAACAATCCAACTATATATTTACATGCAAGTGGCGCCAGTTTTAATTCATATCTATATATATATATATATATATATATATATATATAATATACATATACACAAATAAACACAAATACACAAACATATACAAACGTATACACTAGGGCTGTCCAAACACGGAAAAAATTGTTTCTAAACTCGATTCGTTTTTAGGGTTTTTTTTGCGTTTCGTTATTTAAAAGAATTCCGAAATTTTCCTTAAAAAAAGTTCGATATTTACGAAATTTCAGAAATCATAAAACAATTACGAATCGATTACGAATCGATTCGTTAATGGCGGCCGCGATCGCGCAATACGCTAAAAAAACTTCTGAAGCTTCCCTCTCCCTCTGTTGTTGACTGTTGGTGTGATAATTATATTTTTTTTCACTGAGAAAACAAACAGCAACCCTAAAACTTGCACCAGACATGCGGAAATAATAACGAAACATTTACGAATCAATAACGAATCAACAACGAAACAATTACGAAACAATTACGAAACGAATTGGAAAAATTCGTTTCATTTTTTAGTTGCTCCTGAATGGTTCAATATCGCTTCGTTATAAAAAAAACGAATTTTTAATGAATTACGAAATTACGAAACGAAACCGCCCAGCCCTAATACACACACATATATGCAGACTGGGCCACAGCAATACATGGCAGGGGGCAGTTAGTATATAAATAAAAATGTAATGTTCGTTTGTGGGATTAACATAACTCAAAAACCACTGGACAAATTGACAACAAATTTGGACACAATACATCTATCAGGCCAACAAGTGACCATCACTCATAAAAACACTGAAAAACACAGCAGAAGAGACTTAAAAAGCCAGAAAACAAAAATTACATCACAATGCATGCACAAAACAACATATACACAAAAACACACATACATACACACATAAAAAATATACACAGACTGGGCCACAGCAACGCATGGCAGGGGATGGCTAGTCTATATATATATATAAATGTAATGTTAGTTTGTGGAATTAACGTAACTCTAAAATCACTAAACGAATTGACACCAAATTTGGACACAATACACTTATCAGGCCAACAAGTGACCATCACTCATGAAAACACTGAAAAAGACAGCAGAAGGGACTTAAAAAGCTAAAAAACAAACATTACATTACAATGCATGCGGAAAACCACATATACACAAAAACACACATATATACACACATAAAACAAATATACACAGACTGGGCCACAGCAACGCGTGGCAGGGGATGGCTAGTCTATATATATAAAAATGTAATGTTCGTTTGTGGGATTAACATAATTCAAAAACCACTGGAATAATTGACACAAATTTGGACACAATACACCTATCAGGCCAACAAGTGACCATCACTCATAAAAACACTGAAAAAACACAGCAGAAGAGACTTAAAAAGCCAAAAAACAAAATTACATTACAGCACATAACCACACACACACAAACACACATATACACAAATATATACACACACATATAAACAAACACAGAACACATGTACACAGACTGGGCCACAACAATGTGTGGCAGGGGGGCGGCTAGTAATAATATAAAATAATAAAACTTTGTTTCTATCCAAAATAAGACATCAGACATTTCCAGCAACCTCACTTCTCGTTATTTTCAATATTCCTGAGTACCTAATAACTAACCTTTCACAGGATTGTTTACATTTCAGGCATATGCTGCATTTTATTAGGATATATCACTACCCAGTGATGAACGCATTGATTCAGAAAACAATCTGTAGCAGTAGTCATAATGAGAGTGAGCATATGATGATGGACAGCACATAATAACACATGATACATGAACTGTTTGATACAGAGAATTGAAGGGAGCCATTAAAATGCATGCTGCACAAATCCTTTATTATGCAGGAGAAGAAGTATGAACACCAATCTATTCAGGACAGATGTTACTCTCATCCGCACCAACACCAGAGAATACGAGCGAGTATGGTGCCAATAACCTTATTTGGACACTATTCACACAGAAAAGCACAAATTGTGAACGCCGACCTTGAGTCACACCATCATCCGAGCAATAGAACGTGGAGACACACCTATATCACCACAAATATTGCACTGAGTTATAGCCAGAGGTTCATGTCACAAATACAGCCAATGTATGCTTGCATATCACTCGTATCACTCAGCAGGCACCTGAACTTAATCATTCCGTCCCAATAAGTAGTCTTTATGGAATTCCTACGCAGGCCGGCTTCGTCCACCATACACACTACCAAGAAAGGAAACTGATTCAGCCCACTCCAAGTATAGATTGTCGGAACTTCATATACTGCCACGATCCACAATTCCCATTTAACCAAATGGCAATAATGTCTTCATACGCTGTATGGCTGTACCAGGAGCTCCAACTTCTTTTCCTTTCTATTGAGTGTTTGCATGTATTCCAAAGTTCCATGCATTTTTCAATAAGGTGGCTTCCCTTGGTTTGCAATCATAGGGCCAATGACCCATCAATTATCATTATGTTCTTTAGTTCCACCCCTTTTTCTGAGTTAAGGAGGGGAAAGGGGACCTCTAGTTCAGTTCATAGAATCATAGAATCATAGAATCAAAAAGTTGGAAGAGACCTCATGGGCCATCCAGTCCAACCCCCTGCCAAGAAGCAGGAATATTGCATTCAAATCACCCCTGACAAATGGCCATCCAGCCTCTGCTTAAAAGCTTCCAAAGAAGGAGCCTCCACCACACTCCGGGGCAGAGAGTTCCACTGCTGAACAGCTCTCACAGTCAGGAAGTTCTTCCTCATGTTCAGGTGGAATCTTCTTTCCTGTAGTTTGAAGCCATTGTTCCACATCCTAGTCTCCAGGGCAGCAGAAAACAAGCTTGCTCCCTCCTCCCTGTGGCTTCCTCTCACATATTTATACATGGCTATCATATCTCCATATCAGTTCTCACAGAGAAGCCTTTCATACACGGCGTGAGTCAGTTCCACCTGTAGAAAGATTAGTCTTTTACAGCTTTTGCTGGGGGGATCCAGTCCCACAGCTTTACAGCCAGCCTTCACTGGGAATTGAAGACCTTCTTTCCTCTTGGAAATCTACAAAAGGACTCTGTTTGGTAAGGACCACTCGCGGCAGCCATAAAGCAATTTGGACCGGATGTAGGGGCCCATTCCAACAGAGCCTAATACAGATTTGCCCAGGTAGAGGTCAAGGATTTCCCTGATAGTGAAGAAACATTTCATGAAGATAGTTGCCTGTCCCTTGTGGACAAGATTAAGAAAGCTACCAGTTGATTCAAAGCCTTGAAGTATTTGTTTGATTTATTGAAGACCTAAGCACTAATAAAGAACTTGGTTAAACTTTCCAAGTTTCTAAAGACTTTGTTTAGGGAAATCCAAAAGGCCTCTAATCCGAGGCACCCCCGGTGTCCCGTTGGGCATACAGAACACGTCCTGTCTACAGACCTTTTCACAGGCCCAGCACGTGACAGCACACTATCAAATCTAAACTTTTAAATAAATGTATTGGTAAAGGTAAAGCCCTAGTCAACATGCTCTAATTAAGGGATCCTCAAACTATAAGGCCCAAGGGCCGGATATGACCCTCTAAGGTCATTTACCTGGCCCTCGCTCAAGGTCAACCTAAGTTTGAAATGACTTAAAAGCACACAACAACAACAATAATCCTATTTCATCAGCCAAAAGCAGGCCCACACTTCCCATTGAAATACGAATAAGTTTATATTTGTTAAAATTGTTCTTAATTTTAATTATTGTATTGTTTTTAAATGTTTTTTGCACTACAAATAAGATATGTGCAGTGTGCATAGGAATTCATTCATGTTTTTTTTCAAATTATAATCCGGCCCTCCAACAGTTTGAGGGACTGTGACCTGGCCCTCTGTTTAAAAAATTTGAGGACCCCTGCTATAGAATTTGTGCAGTTTGATACTACCTTAACTATCATGGCTCAACACTATTGGAATCATGGAAGTTGTCATTTTACAAAGCTACAGTCATAGTTTTTGTTTTCATAACGCTCCACTGTGAACCTGTCCTTGCACTTTCTTCCCTGACGTTCTTCAATAGTCATTCCACGTCTTTGCTCTTTTCTACTAGTGATATGTCATCTATATATCTTGAACTGCTAGCTGATGTTCCTTCTTCCTCAAGTTGATTCCAAAAAAATTCAGCCTTGTCTGAATGGTAACCATACTATTCTTCCATTCAGGCAGTGCCTGAATGCAGGACAATCAAATGTTGTGGCACATCTGTTTCTTCAAGAGTAATCCAAAGGTAAATATTAAATATCTTATTTATTTCATATCCTGCTTATCCAGATCTGGTACAAGTCCTCAACATGAAGGGAGGGATAGCCAATACTCCAGAGGACAGGAGCAGGATTCAAACCGATCTTGACAGATTAGAGAGATGGGCCAAAACTAACAAAATGAAGTTCAACAGTGACAAATGCAAGATACTCCACTTTGGCAGGAAAAACAAAATGCAAAGATATAGAATGGGGGACAATGCCTGGCTCGAGAGCAGTACGTGTGAAAAGATCTTGGAGTCCTTGTGGACAACAAAGAGCAAAGAGGCACAAATGGAGAGCAAAAAAAGCCAATGGGATTTTGGCCTGCATCAATAGGAGCATAGTGTCTAGATCTAGGGAAGTCATGCTACCCCTCTATTCTGCTTTGGTTAGACCACATCTGGAATATTGTTCAATTCTGGGCACCAAAATTCAAGAGAGATATTGACAAGCTGGAATGTGTCCAGAGGAGGGCGACTAAAATGATCAAGGGTCTGGAGAACAAGCCCTATGAGGAGCGGCTTAAGGAGCTGGGCATGTTTAGCCTGAAGAAGAGAAGGCTGGGAGGAGATATGATAGCCATGTATAAATATGTGAGAGGAAGCCACAGGGAGGAGGGAGCAAGCTTGTTTTCTGCTTCCCTGGAGACTAGGACGTGGAACAATGGCTTCAAACTACAAGAAAGGAGATTCCATCTGAACATGAGGAAGACCTTCCTGACTGTGAGAGCCATTCAGCAGTGGAACTCTCTGCCCCGGAGTGTGGTGGAGGCTCCTTCTTTGGAAGCTTTTAAACAGAGGCTGGATGGCCATCTGTCAGGGGTGATTTGAATGCAATGTTCCTGCTTCTTGGCAGGGGGTTGGACTGGATGGCCCATGAGGTCTCTTCCAACTCTTTGATTCTATGATTCTATGATTTGAGCCGTCGACCTTCAGGTCAGCAGTTCAGCCGGCACAATGGTTTAATCCAGGGGTCTTCTAACTTTTTATACAGAGTGCCAGGTCACAGTCCCTCAAACTGTTGAAGGGCCGGTTTATCATTTGAAAAAAAATGAATGAATTCCTATGCACACTGTACATATCATATTTGTAGTGCAAAAATACTTTAAAGCAATACAGTAATTAAAATGAAGAATAATTTTAACAAATATAAACTTATTAGTATTTCAATGGGAAGTGTGGGCTGCTTTTGGCTGATGTTGGATTGTTGTTGTGTGCTTTCAAGTCGTTTCAGACTTAGGTTGACCCTGAGCGAGGGCCGAGTAAGTGACCTTGGAGGGCCATATCTGGCCCTCAGGTCATAGTTTGAGGACCCCTGGTTTAACCCATTGTGCCACCACGGCTCCTTAACATGAAGAATGTCTTCTCGGTATTTAGAAAAGACCTGCTGTCCTCAAGACACCTGTAGCGAGGGAGAGGGAGAGACTATTTCTTTATTTAAGAAAAACCTCTGTACTCTTATACTGATTCAGTTTCTTCTTTTATATTAGCTGGGACTTTCTGTGTGCTGTTTAACCTTTGTACAGGCACTGAGACACACTTCTGTATAACAAAGTAACACAGTTTATTTATAACTTCTGGCTCCAACGCTTGTGGTTACATTTGTGTTTTGTTGCAATCTTGAGGCTTACAGTCAGTATAATATACTTGGTTTACTTTTCTGAAATAGACTTTCAATGTTTCACATTCACAAACATGTTACTTGCTTTACACACTCTTGACTGAAATTATATTTTGACTAAAGCACCACTGGCTTTCTTTATGTTCCTAAAACTTGAGCTCTATTTAACTAACTGCTTCTATATATCAGAAGTCTTTAACACATCTTCATAACTGCTTATTTCTAACAGGAGTTCCTAACTCTTTTCTCTCACAGAAGTTCCTAACTGTCTCTCACAAACAGGAATCCCTAACTCACTTCACAAACAGCAATTCCTAACTGTCTTCACAAACCGCAATTCCTAACTAACTCTTTTGTCTCTCTAACTGCCTATATTTAAACTTTGGCTCCGCCCCTTTGGAATGTTTAGCTCTGCTCTTCCAACTGTCATTTTGGCCTAGCAACCTGTTCAAATCCCGGGCCTACGCTAATCTGCATATGACCAATCGGCTTCCATATGCAAATGAATCCTATCTCTGCTGTTGCTACCCTGTCTGTGCCTATTCTTCCCTATCTGCCATATGTAAACATAGAGCTATACACCAAAAATTTAACATAGAGTAGCAATTTCGCTACAACTAATCACCTTTTTAAAAAGGAATTTCCTAGGCAGTAATGAGCCACACCTAAAAAGTGTCAGGCCATCGAATGCTAATCAAGGTGAACAAGTGAAACATTCACACCTAGCTCCAACAAACAAGAGTTCTTTCTCCCACCCTGGACCTTCCACAGATATATAAACCCAATTTTCCTAGTTTCCAACAGACCTCAGAGAGACAGAGAGAGGTCATGTCAGGAGTGACTTTAGAAACTGCAAGTCGCTTCTGGTGTGAGAGAATTGGCCGTCTGCAAGGACGTTGCCCAGGGGACGCCTGGATGATTTGATGTTTTTATCATCCTTGTGGGAGGCTTCTCTCATGTCCCCGCATGAGGAGCTGGAGCTGATAGAGGGAGCTCATCCGCCTCTCCCCAGATTCGAACCTGCGACCTGTCGGTCTTCAGTCCTGCCGGCACAGGGGTTAACCCACTGTGCCACCGCAGATCTGAGGATGCCTGCCACAGATGCAGGTGAAACGTCAGGAGAGAATGCTTCTAGAAGATGGCCATATAGCCTAAAAAACTTAAAACAACCCACTGTCCTCAATCCAAATGGGATTATTTTCTAGCCATACCAACAAGGACTCCCTTCCCCATGCTTCCCTCGCCCACCTAACTATAATTGCATGAGAAGTATTGCTTGGAAAGGGCTGCAGCTGTGAAGATTTCTGGGTGCATTTTTAATATTCAAAATCATATTAATTTCAAAAGAGGCTGTTCTCTTGTCACATGAAATAAAAAGGATGTCAAGGTAGCAGGTGTTTCTTTCTTTCTTTCTTAATCAAAGCTAACTACTGGAGTGGCATGTCAAAAATGGAAAGCTGGCCCTTGAGCATCCAAACAGTTAGATGAGATACTTGCTTTGCTCTGTGAATAAAAGCACTTTTCCTCTTTGATGACATAGGGTTTTTGTAGTGTTCAGTCATTATTTTTTGACTCATCTGCCTTTTTTATGAGTAGGAGAAAAAATGGGGCCAGTGTTGTTGCTTGATTGTGCCATGAGCAGTTAAGATGCTGCTAACTCAGAATAAAATAATAAAGTTATGAACTACACATCACTGGGTTGTTGTACGTTTTTTCAGGCTATATGGCCATGTTCTAGAGGTATTCTCTCCTGACGTTTCGCCTGCATCTATGGAAAGCATCCTCAGAGGTAGTGAGGTCTGTTGGAACTAGGAAAATGGGTTTATATATCTGTGGAATGACCAGGGTGGGACAAAGGACTCTTGTCTGCTGGAGCTAGGTGTGAATGTTTCAACTGACCACCTTGATTAGCATTTGATGGCCTGG
>NW_026847882.1:13050211-13247669 GCF_025583915.1 Anolis sagrei ordinatus | reverse complement strand
GAATGTGTCCAGAGGAGGGCGACTAAAACGATCAAGGGTCTGGAGAACAAGCCCTATGAGGAGCGGCTTAAAAAGCTGGGCATGTTTCGCTGCAACACTTTTCTTTAGATGCATCAACACACTGTGGATTTAATGCAGTTTGACATCACTGCAACTGCCATCGTTCTAAGTTATGGAACCCTGGGATTTGTAGTTTGGTGAAGCACCCAATTCTTACGCAGGGAAGGCTCAAGACCTTGCAAAGCTGCAACTCCCATCCTTCATTTCCATTGAGTCATGGCGGTTCAAGTGAAATACACACTGTAGATCCTCCCTTTGTTGTGCTTTGCTGTCCTCCAAGAGCACAAATGTAGAATCATAGAATCCTAGAGTTGGAAGAGACCTCATGGGCCATCCAGTCCAACCCCATTCTGCAAAGAAGCAGGAATATTGCATTCAAATCACCCCTGACAGATGGCCATCCAGCCTCTGTTTCAAAGCTTCCAAAGAAGGAGTGATATCGAGCTCTTTTAGGGGGCCTCTCCAGGGAGGAGAGCCCAAAGACCGCATCAATGAGTCCTGGATACCTTGGTGAGCTTTCTGGAGGCCAATCCAAGAGCGCAGAAATATTTAAAAGAATTAATAAGCTCATCAGAGGCGGAAGAAGTCCAGCGATCGAGGTTTATTTGCGATTCAGCTGAAAAGGATGCATTACAGGAATCATTCCGCTGTAAAGCATGCAGTACAAGAATTTCCAGGCATTTTTATACAGTGTGAGACAAAGGAAAAGCAGTTTGAAAATCCCGCCCGCCCCCCTGTCAGCTGGCTTCACGCTGATTGGCTGAGGCTGGAACAGCTGGGAGGAGGTAATCCCGCCCTCCCCCGTCCGGAGCCAATGGGAGCGTTTCTCTGCCTCGGGAGGGCCAATGGGCGCCCTCTGCTCGCTTCCTAGGTCCTGGCCAATCAGGAGCGAGGAGGCGTGACAGCCGCGGACAATGGGGAAGAGATGATGGGATTTGGGATTTCCTGCCCGCAGGAATGCGGGCCATTGTCCTAGGTGATGTTTGTCAAACAAAGGCTTTCCTGTCCTTAATGGGTCTGGCAAGTGATATGAATAGCTGGGTCGAAATCGGACCGCCCGGAGGATCAACAATTTCTTGAGTGAATCAATCAGTCTTTTATTCCGAGGCTCTGCTGACCCTGCCCTCCTTCGTTGGCCCTGCTCCGAAGACGAAATTGGGGGGGCCAGCAGCATTGTCCATGCAGGATGGGTCAATCAATGGGTGATTTAGGGAAAAGAGGCTTGGGCTCTTTCCCCAGGCAGTTCCTGGCCACGCCGGTTTCTTGGGGTAAGGGGTCAAGGAGGGGAAGATACAGGGGAGTTCATTGAGGGATACATATTTCATAATTACAAAATACAGGCATCATCCATATCCAGGCATTTCATGTATCACAACCCACCACCCATCCCAACCCACATCCATAAGAAAATACTTTATTTTGTATTTCATTTTCATGAAAGGAAAGAAAGTCCAGAAATCTCAAAAGTCCAAACAGAGGGGCTTGGATGCAGGGGCCAGCCTATGGTTTAGGCTGGCCATTAGAAGATCAGTCCATTTTGGGGAACAGGAGCTGGAGCTGAAGGGGGGGCTACGTTCCACTGTCCCGTCCTTGGTGGAACTAGCGCTCCCAACCGGGGATCGGGCCTTCCCTGCCCGGTCCCCACTTCCAAGGCTTCCTCTTGGGCAATCGGGGTTGATTGCAGGCGGCGGGAACCATGCTGGAGCGAGCAGCGACGAGGGGAGTGAAGCAAGTGGCAAAAGCCGGCGAGTTTGACAATCAGCTGGTGGCTTGGCCGAATTTTAATGATTAAACAATAACAATTACTGTACAAATGCAGGAGTCCAAAATGAGAAAACCAAGATAGCAGTTAGTCTTAGAATTGAGTGTAGAAAAATATAAAATTTGAACGGCCCCGATCCGCCATGTTGTTGTTGTGGCGGATAAGGGGGCCATTAGGAAAACCTCCGTATCCACGATTTTAGCTAACGCAAATCCGGGGGCCTGGGGAGGCCAGGAAGGCGTCCTCAGTGAGCTCACGGTCTCCCAGAGCTCAGGAAAAGGTTTAGGGTGAGTTTAGAAAAGCAGCAATCAGTAAAAAGACACAAAGTATCATGCGGAGAGGATTCAAAGTTTCAAAACTTAAGTGTTTTATTGAGGGATTGGTTACAAAGGAAGGGAGAGGGGGAAAGTGAAAGAAAGCTTCGTGCAGTTCTTTGCTTTGAGCTGCTGGCTGGGGCACATTCCATCAGTCGGACCCAATGTTGCTCTACGGAACTGCGGAACTCCCTGCTGCGCTTCAAACCAACTTGAAGGCGGGAGACTCCGCTACCTGGGGGGGGTCATCAGGAGCCTCCACCACACTCCAGGGCAGAGAGTTCCACTGCTGAACGGCAATCACAGTCAGGAAGTTCTTCCTCATGTTCAGATGGATTCTCCTCTCTTGTAGTTTGAAGCCATTGTTCCATTTGAAGACAGCCTGTGATCTGCTGCCTTTCAAAGCCATCTTCTATGTGCTGAGTCAGGTTCAGCACTTGCGATGTGCAGCTTTTGCCTTTCCTGAAGCCAGCTTGCTGTGGAATCAGACAGGGGTCTATTCTTTCCATAATTCAAAGCCATCTTCTATGTGCTGAATTGAATTGAATTGAGCATGGTGATCAGATCATGAAATGAATAAACATAAGAGTTTAAATAATGTACTAGTAAGACCTTCTCGTGGACCACCCTGAGAAATTTGAGAACCCCCCCCCCCCCCCCCCCCCCCCCCCCCCCCCCCCCCCCCCCCCCCCCCCCCCCCCCCCCCCCCCCCCCCCCCCCCCCCCCCCCCCCAGCTACATGCCTGCCTGCCATATATGTGGGTAAAACATCACAAGACAATGCTTCTGGAAAATAGACATGCCTCCCGGAAAACTCACAGCAACCCAATACAGTCCTTTTGCTATATCAAAAAATACATTCTAAATACAAACCTTGATTTTTCAATTATACATAAGGGACAGTGTTTTACTATGCCATTGTACAAAATAAAACTTCAGCATCCACAGTTTTGGGTATTTACGGAGGTCCTGGACCCAAACCCCAATGGGCACCAAGGACTCATTGTACTTCTGTTGCTATTGAAAGTATCATAATAGTCTCCCCACGGGATCATTGTGACTTTCAGATGGTGTAGTAAAGGGAGATTATATAAGGGCAAGACCCTCAGCAGGGTTTAATTGCAACAGAGCAATGAAAAGTAAGAAATTTTGCTCTTTGTGCTTCAAGTAAGTGAAGCCAAACTAGCACTGTTATTGATACAGGTCAAAAAGTCACCTTTGTTTAAGCAAACAATATCTGGATTTAGCAAACAGACCCATCTAACTGTCAACAGAATTTCTACTCAGTACAGTGAATTATCCCAGATATGGAAACATTATATGGGAAGTAATGGGGACAATTGTTTCTTTTTGGGGCTTTGTGTAATTATCTAGATCCTCCCAAGCTATGTGAAGTGTGATCCAAATTGTTCTGTCGTGTGCTGTAGAGAATTGTCTTTAAATCAGGACGTGCGACCTTTGCCCAGTGGGAAGCTAGGGGGCCCCGAAGAGAAGCTCTCAGGGATTTTCCACCACAAATAGTCTTTAGATGGCTTGTGAAGAATAACAAAGTCCTTTATTAATGAACAATCAAACAGAAACTTTTCTTGTCTTCAATAATGTTAAACAAATGCTTCCAGGCTTTTATGCAACTGGTGGCTTCCTAATCTTGCCCACGAAGGACAGGCAACTGTCTTCAATAACTTATTCTTTACTTTAAAGGAAAATCCCTTTTAACTTCTCCCAGGCTGATTGTAATCTAACCCTTACTGATGTGGGCTCCGCTACCGGGTCGAACTGCTTCTCGAGCACTGAGTGGACCTACCAGTAAAGGCTTAGATATTCTCCAGCTGGAGTTCTTTGGTCTTCCAAACTGTTCACCCTCCGAAATTCCTCAAAGCTTTAGGACTGCTTCCCTGGAAATCTTTGGGTGCTCTTAAGACTGTTCTCCCCCGGAAAGTCTTAAGGGTTGAAGCTTTTGTACAGGGGAAGCTTGCACACATCCTGTACATTAGCTTTCCTTGCTGAGACTAACTAAAAATGGCTCCCTTCCCAATTGCCCTGAGCAAGGGGCGGGACCAAAACTTAACGATGATGGACAGGTGACTTGCCCTATGATTGCAGCCAAAGGAAGCCACCTTTTTGCAGAAACCCAGGAACCTTGGGCTGCAAGCAAACATTTAATACAAAGCAAACATAATTGGAGCTCCTGGTACAGCCATACCAGCACACAAATCAATCTGATTTGTTTGTGTGTGCACATACATGAATGTATGTACGCAAAAACAAAAAAAGGAGCTCTGCAGTCTAGATTCAGGAAAAGCCACAAATCTTACATATTTGTAATATTCACTGAGTACTTGTTTCTGCATCTCAGTATTTGCTACTTGGACCGAAAGAATTTTGCATGAATGTATGTATACATCAGTCTGTGCACATTTAGCCAAAGTTATGGGGATTATAGAACTACCCTGAACTCATAGCTATATTCAAACAATGGGTGAAAAATTGAGCTTTGAGTTCCTCACAACTATTTTAGAGCATTGACATCAGCTGTGATTCTACAATGTTCTGCACAAGCCCCTGTGACACATGTATTTTATTAGATAACTTCATGCAATGGGAGGAACAGTTATCTGCAAAATTATTGCTTTTTTCATGTCAGGAGCGACTTGAGAAACTACAAGTCACTTCTGGTGTGAGAGAATTGGCCGTTTGCAAGGACATTGCCCAGGGGATGCCCGGATGTTTGGATGTTTTATCATTGTTGTGGCAAGGCTTCTCTCATGTCCCCGCATGGGGAGCTGGAGCTGACAGAGGGAGCTCATCCACACTCTCCCCGGAATCGAACCTCCGAAATGTTGGTCTTCAGTCCTGCTGACACAAGGGTTTAAATGTTCTGATTTTATATTATTTTTATAATGTTTGATGTGTATATTTTTATTGGTTCTGTATTATTTTTTTTATTTTTTTTATTTTCTGCTCTGTTTTGCTGTGTTCTGTTGTATATTGTTTTATTGTACTACTGGGCTTGGCCTCATGTAAGCCGCCCCAATTCCCCTTGGGGAGATAGTGGTGGAGTATAAATAAAGATTATTATTATTATTATTATTATTATTATTGACACAAAAGCACAGTATGTCACAGCAAACGAGATCTATATGCTGGATTTCGTATCACAAAATCACAAGTCGAACACTTCCCAAGCGTCTAGGACTGTGTGATGTATTTTCGAATGATGCGCACAGATCCAAGTCAGGTGGCCTTTTGCAGTTGACAGATCGTGATTTTGTCAATGTTTATTGTTTCCAAATGCCGGCTGAGATCTTTTGGCACGGCACCCAGTGCGCCAATGACCACTGGGACCACCTGGACTGGTTTATGCCAGAGCCTTTGCAGTTCGATTTTGAGGTCTTGATAGTGACTGAGTTTTTCCTGTTTTTTTCCTCAATGCGACTGTCACCCAGTATGGTGACATCAATAATCCAGACTTTTTTCTTTTCCACAATTGTGATGTCTGGTGTATTGTGTTCCAAAACTTTGTCAGTCTGGATTCAAAAGTCCCACAGTATTTTTGCATGTTCATTTTTCACGACCTTTGCGAGTTTATGGTCCCACCAATTCTTTGCTGCTGGCAGGTGGTATTTGTGACATAAGTTCCAGTGAATCATCTGGGCCACAGAGTTGTGTCTTTGTTTGTAGTCCGTCTGTGTGATTTTCTTGCAACAGCTGAGGATATGATCCATGGTTTCATCAGCTTCCTTGCACAGTCTGCATTTTGGGTCATCCGCTGATTTTTCAATCCTGGCCTTAACTGCATTGGTTCTGATGGCTTGCTCCTGGGCTGCAAGAATCAGGCCTTCTGTCTCCTTCTTCAGGGTTCCATTCATGAGCCATAACCAGGTCTTCTCCTTGTCAACTTTTCCTTCAATTTTGTCAAGGAACTGCCCATGCAATGCTTTGTTGTGCCAGCTGTCAGCTCTGGTTTGGAGTGCGGTTTTCTTGTAATGACTCTTTGTCTGCTGTGCTTTGAGAAGTTTCCGGTTATTGAATTCAGTTAAAGTAGGTTCTTGGCTTTCCTTGTGTTCTGTTGCGCGCTGGGTCTGTAACAGCTGTACTTTTCTATAGAATGTATACTTTAAGCCCAGCGGGAAGCCAGGGGGCCTCAAAGAGAGGTTCTCAGGGATTTTTCTGAAGTGATGGTCTTTAGAGTCTTTGATGATGCAACAAAGTCTTTATTATGGAACAAACAACAAATCTTCAATGGTTCAAACAACACTTCAAGGCTTTCTTAGTCTAGTCCTCAATGGACTGGCACCTGACTTTGATTAACTAAACTTTCTCTGTAGGAAAAACCCTTTTAACCTCTCCCAGGCTGCTTTCTATCTATGCCTCATCGGTGTGGGACCTACTACTGATTCCATATGTGTCTGGGTATTGAGTAGACCTACCAACCGAGGCTTGAAGATATTTCAGCTGGAGTTCCCTGGATCTGTAATGCTGTTCTCCCTTCGGGAATTCTTAGAAACTTCAGGGCTGTTCCCTCTGATGCTGTGAGGCTGAGACGCTGTGAGCTCTCAGCCAGAGCTTTTGGGACCTTTCTCCTGGATGGTTAATTCTCCTGGATGCTCCTTTTTCCCTGGATGGTTATTCTACGGGACGAGCTGGTCTACGTCCTATAGCTTAGCTACCTTGCGTGAGACTGCCCAAAAAATGGCTCCTTTCCCTGCCAGAGCCCAGAACAAGGGGAGGAACCAAAGCTTAATTATGATGGACAGGAGGCCTGTCCTATGACTGCAAAACAGATAACAGAAAGAAAATAAAGTTGGAGCTCCTGGTACAGGCGTACCAGCACACCTTGACATATTCTGCCAGGGTGTGTTTTTCTTCTCTGACTACTTGTTTTACTTGTAAAACTCTGTTGTTGTTGTTGTTGTTGTTGTTGTTGTTGTTGTTATTATCCCGTTGGACCACTGGGGGCTCCTAAAAATTATTACTTATCCTATTTCTCTTTCCCACCTGCCCCACATTTGCCTCCCAACTTTTTGTTTTGTATTAAAATACGCTCATGTTCTCTCTTCAGGCAACATAATTGTAAGAAGTCAATTGTTAGTTATTAAGAGCCCCACATATTTTGATGAATGTAAGTAAATAGTGTTTGAGAGCCCTTGACATAAGGTGCAGGGAATGGATGAGTTGAAATGGAGCCCGGCATGGAGAAACAAGTCTAACTGTGAATGCTGAGTTTTTCCACCATTATATATTCTTTCTTTTCAAAGTGTGCCATATTCTGAGACCCTCTCAAGGCTGTCATTTGGAACATTTACTAGTTTCAAATTAGGGAGCTGGAATGGGAATGAAACCCTCATGGTTTTGTTTTTGGTGCTATCTGAATCCAAACAGAATGAGAGCTGGATTTGTAGAGATTGAGTTCGAATTCATTTACTCTAAAATCAATAGCAAGACCCGGATTTTGCATCAAAGTTTGAATTCCGTGGCAAGTGCAAACATTTAAGGGGCTGTATTTAAAAAACTATTATTTCCGTATCTTCACAATGTCGTATTGAAATTGGCTCTGGCAGCTCTCCAAATGAATACAAACTTTCCTATTGCAGGCTAAGAGCACTCTTCTCTGCTTTCTGAATGCTCCATACAACAGAAACCTCATCTCATCTGAGACCTTGAAGAGAGATTGCAATACAAACACTGTCGAATGCATAATGCTGATAAACTGGAATGGGATCTATGTCATGCCATTCACATGAGGATGACAGAGTTCCATCTCTTGCAAGGCCACAGGGAAGCCATTGTGTTCTTTTAGGCTGACAATATGCAGAAACCATGGTTCAGTTTCCTTCCAGCAGAGATTTAGAATATTTCCTGGTAACATTTCTTCTCGTTTTGTTACAGGGGTGAGCCTGCTGATTCCGCATGGGGCTATTCCTGAAGAAATCTCTTGGGAGATCTATCTTTCCATCAACCAAGGCGAGTCCAGGTAAAACAGGAACAACCATTATGTGCATATGCTGTGCTCGTTTCCTGAATACCAGTGTGTAGAAGACCACTAGGGAAACAAACTTCTAATACAGCTGAGGGTTAAATATAGTTGATTGTCTGTATATTTATTTATGTAACCCTCTGATAGTGGCGAGGTTTTATTAAATAAGGTTTTTGTGGGTGAGCAGATGGTGACTACTGGATGGCATATGTTCTGTATCAGAAACTAGAGCTGATGTATTCTATCCAATGCAATTTTCTGAATCAGCACCTGAAATAACCAAACCAAATCTAAAGCTGACCAAAAACTAATTTATTTTTATTACTAACTAGCCGTCCCCTGCCACGCGTTGCTGTGGCCCACATGGGGGTTCTGTGTGGAAGATTTGGCCCAATTGTATCATTGGTGGGGTTCAGAATGCTCTGTGATTGTAGGTGAACTATAAATCCCAGCAACTACAACTCCCAAATGTCAAGATTCTATTTTGCCCAAATTCAAAATTGTAGGTGAAATCCCAGCAACTACAACTCCCAAATGTCAAGGTTCTATTTTCCCCAAACTCCACCAGTGTTCACATTTGGGCATATTGAGTATTTGTGTCAAGTTTAGTCCAGATCCATCAGTGTTTGAGTCCACGGTGATCTCAGGATGTAGGTGAACTACAACTCCAAAACCAAAGGACACTGCCCACCAAACCCTTCCAGTATTTTCTCTTGGTCATGGGAGAACTGTGTGCCAAGTTTGGTTCAATTCCATCGTTGGTGGGGTTCAGAATGCTCTTTGATTGTAGGTGAACTATAAATCCCAGCAACTACAACTCCCAAATGACAAACATCATTTTTTTAGTGAAGGACATACATTGGGTTGCTAGGGGTATAGTGTCCAAATTTGGTGCCAATTGCCCCAATGGTTTTTGAGTTCTGTGAATACCACAAACCAACATTACATTTTTATTTATATAGATGTTGGAGAGTAGTCCCTGGTCAAAGTGGTCATCTGTCAAGTGGTCCCTAGTCATTTATTTATGTAACCCTCTTATAGTGCTGAGGTTTTATTACATATGGTTTTCTGTGGACGAGCAGATGGAGAGTACTGGATGGCATATATTCTGTATTGAAAATTAGAGCTGATGTGGTCTATCCAATGCATTTTTCTGAATCAGCACCTGAAATAACCAAACAAAATCTAAAGTTGACCAAAAACTAATTCATTTTGGTACTAATGTTGGAGAGTGGTCCCTGGTCCAAGTGGTCCCTAGTCAAAAAAAAAGTTGGAAACCACTGCTTTAGAAGTTCTTTTGGATCACATCACTCGATCACATGGAACATGTTACGCTTAAGCGGAATTTAGTCTGGTTCAATGCAAAAGACACAATAACTTTGCACAAAAGCAAGGAGGAAAAAGAACAGAAAACTTTACTCTTGTCAGCAGAGTCAAAACATAAGCTTGCAGTGTTGCATGCAAAATAAACAGTGACCAAAAACTAATTCATTTTGGTACTAATGTTGGAGAGTGGTCCGTGGTCAAAGTGGTCCTCTGTCAAGTGGTCCCTGGTCATTTATTTATGTAACCCTCTTATAGTGCCAAGGTTTTATTAAATATAGTTTTCTGTGGGCGAGCACTGGATGGCATATGTTCTGTATTAGAAACTAGAGCTAATGTGGTCTATGCAATGCGATTTTCTGAATCAGCATCTGAAATAACCAAACCAAATCTAAAGTTGACCAAAAACTAATTCATTTTGGTACTAATGTTGGAGAGTGGTCCCTGGTCAAAGTGATCCCTCGTCGAAGTGCTCCCTAGTTAAAAAAAAAAAGTTGGGAACCACTGGATTAGAATTTCTTTTGGATCACATATCTCAATCACATAGAACAGTGGTTCTCAACCTGTGGGCTGCAACCCAGCAGTGGGCCTCAAGAACGAAAAAAAGCTGAACTGTATTCTAAAGCACATACAGTTATACCCCACCAGGTGTGGCTCAAATTTACTAGCTGACCTAGATTAGCAGCTGCACATAATGATTAACAGTATAATGTTTCCTTTAACACACACACTTGATGTTGATCCTTTTGCAACTTACTGTAACAGAACCCTAACTGGGCTGCAACCCAGCAGTGGGCCATGAGAATGAAAATCCGGTCCACAAACCTCCTTCCTTTTTATTTATTTTATTTTATTTATTTCCACTCCTTTCCGCAGAGCTGACCAGCCCCATCCCTTTTGGTACTAATGTTGGAGAGTGGTCCCTGGTCAAAGTGGTCATCTGTCAAGTGGTCCCTGGTCAAGTGGGCCCGGGTAAAAAAAAAGGCCACTGACATAGAAAGACCCCCCTCTCCAATTCTAGAGATTCTAGACACCGGGATTGTGGCGCAGCTGGCTGAGTGTCAGCTGCATTAAGAGCACTCTGACCAAAAGGTCATGAGTTCGAAGCCAGCCCGGGCTGGAGTGGGTGTCCAGCCATTGTGTAGCCCGTTGTCGACCTTTGCAACCCGAAAGACAGTTGCATCTGTCAAGTAGGAAAATAAGGTACCACCTTGTGTGGGAGGCTAAATTTAACTAATTTATGAGGCCATAAAGAAAAAGACTCCGGGGAATGTGGAATGCGGAAGAACTTCATCGGTGTCGTTGATGGACGATGAAAAGCAGCAGCTCCCCTGGCGGCCAGAAAAAAGTTAAATAGCCTTGGTGTATTTGTCTGTTAAATGTTGTTTGTCAAACTGGCATTGAATGTTTGCCATATATGTGTTTACTGTAATCCGCCCTGAGTCCCCTGCGGGGTGAGAAGGGCGGAATATAAGAACTGTAAATAAATAAATAAATAAATAGAGGCCATCATGGGAATAATGTCCTGTTTTTCAACATTTTAATGGGCATAATGCCTGGTTTTTTAAAAATAGTACTTCTGTGTATTCTACAATTTTGGCCTACATTTTTTTTGTATTTTAAAAATGATGTTTTATTTTCCTTATTATTACTGGGGGGGAACGTCCAACCTGAATCAGATGAAATGAGAATTTAACAGTTTTTGATAGCCGTTGTTAACTCTTGAAAAGAATAGGAAAATGGGTTCCTGGCACCTTTCTTCTTCTTTTTTTTATTGTATCTGTGTTTAAAAAAAATCAAACCAACCTGCCACAAGTTTGTTTTGTTTGCCTTTGTTTGGAGCCCTGGGGGAGCTGTCAATATGCTGCATTTGGCAAAGGCTGTTTAGTTTCAAGCAGGCCTGCACACAGCATACAGTTGGAGGGCAAATGTGGACCCATCTGCAAGTCTTTGCAGCCCATTGAGTTGACCTCGGCCTCATTATGTATGGCCTGCCAAGTTCAAGGTGGACAAGAAATGTGAATCCAGAGATTCAGCTTGGCATTTGTACACATCTAACGTTGCCTGGAGCTGAGCGGAGTATCTCCAATATTCTAGACGAGGCATGAGCTATTCTAAATGACTCTCTGGTGGCCAAGTGTAGAGATAAGATATTAAGAGAACAAGTTATGAAGTGGACATTCCCAGCTGAACTCTATGTACTGGTAGTGTTCCTGTTGCTATGTATCGCATATATATATATATATATATATATATATATATATATATATATATATATTAGGGCTGGGCGGTTTCGTTC
Source organism: Anolis sagrei ordinatus (assembly GCF_025583915.1). Classification (NCBI taxonomy): domain Eukaryota; kingdom Metazoa; phylum Chordata; class Lepidosauria; order Squamata; family Anolidae; genus Anolis; species Anolis sagrei. The sequence goes on along the minus strand of NW_026847882.1, from coordinate 13,235,935 downwards.
GTTAATTTCGTAATTCGTTATTAATTCGTATTTAAATTAGCTTACGATCCGATATTGAGCCATGCAGGAATAGTGTGAGGAGTAAATTAGATTCGAAACAATTTTTTCAATTTATTTCGTTATTATTTCGAAATTATTTCGTAATTATTTCGTAATTATTTTCGCATGTCTGGTGCAAGTTTTATAGTTGTTGTTTGTTTTATCACACCAACAGTCAACAACAGAGGGAGAGGGAAGCTTCAGAAGTTCCCCCTGTCTCATTTGGAGGTTTTTTTAGCATATTGCGCAATCGTGCCTGCCATTAACAAATCGATTCGTAATTATACAAAATTTTGAAAGTATTTAGAATTTGGAAACGCTAGCGCCCCCTGGAAACGAATCGAGTTTAGAAACAATTTTTTCCGTGGTTACCCAGCCCATATATATATATATATATATATATATATATATACATACATATATATACATACACATACATACATACATACATACATAGTGTGCTTTCAAATACAGACTATATTTTGTTTTGGGGTTGTTGTTTTTTCTCATGTCAGGAGCAACTTGAGAAACTGCAAGTCGCTTCTGGTGTGAGAGAATTGGCCGTGCAAGGATGTTGCCCAGGATGTTTTGATGTTTTACCATCCTGTGGGAGGTTTCTCTCATGTCCCCACATGGGGAGCTAGAGCTGATATAGGGAGCTAATCCGTGCTCTCCCCGGATGTGAACTTGCAACCTGTTAGTCTTCAGTAGGTTTGGTTGATCAAAAAAAAATTTGTTCAAAACTTGTTTCGGATGTGTTCGATTCCAAAGTCAATTCCGATTTTCACAGAAAAAAAAATCAAAACTTTTCAAAACTTCTGAGACTTCCGAATCCTTTCGTTAATGGTTTGAAAGTGTTATTTCCTGTTTCATTTAGTAGTCTTTACTTTGAAAGTAGTTGTTTTATTCCAGATGCAGGGGAAAGCAAGCAGAGGAAATTCCTTCATTTTCTGGTTTAAAAGTGGCTTGAGCTGAGGTCAGGAAATTCCTTCCTTCTCTGGTTTAAAACTGGCTTCTCTGGCTTGAGCTGAGGCCAGGGACCAGAAGCGGGGGGAAAGCAAGCAAAGGAAATTCCTTCCTTCTCTGGTTTAAAACTGGCTTCTCTGGCTTGAGCCAAGGCCAGGAAATTCCTTCCTTTTCTGGTTTAAAACTGGCTTCTCTGGCTTTAAAACTGGCTTCTCTGGCTTGAGCCGAGGCCAGGAAATTCCTTCCTTCTCTGGTTTAAAACTGGCTTCTCTGGCTTCGAGCCGAGGCCAGGAAATTCCTTCCTTCTCTGGTTTAAAACTGGCTTCTCTGGCTTTAAATGGCATCTCTGACTTGAGCCGAGGGCAGGAAATTCCTTCATTCTCTGGTTTAAAACTGCCTTCTCTGGCTTTAAAACTGGCTTCTCTGGCTTGAGCTGAGGCCAGGAAATCCCTTCCCTCTCTGGTTTAAAACTAGCTTCTCTGGCTTGAGCCGAGACCAGGGACCAGAAGCGGTGAAAAGCATGATGAGCTCTCATAAATAGTAGCTCATTGGAATGAGAGACAGGGCCTTCTCAGTGATGGTCCCTCACCTATGGAACTTCCTCCCTACTGAAATTAAATCAGCGCCCTCCCTTTCGGTCTTTAGAAAGAAAGTAAAGACATGGATGTGGGACCAAGTCTTTGGGTTGTATCAATGTGAAAAATGTACACAATTATGTGCAATTGACTTTTGGAAAGGCCTCGGACTTCGGCTTCTGTATTATGTGATGTTTATATTAATATGTTTTAAATCATGTTTAAATGCCTAGATGTTGTTTCTCTATTTAATATGGTTTGATTTAATTTATAATTATATGTTACTGTTGTTTTATACTAGGTTATTTTTATATGTTGTGAGGCATCGAATTTTTGCCATGAATTTGTTGGACACCATTTTGAGTATATAAGTGAAGTAAAGAAACAAATAAATATTCTTTCATGCTTAGTTACTATTTGAGAGAAAATGCAGGAATTGTGCTGCAACGCTCTGGGCCTATAGCAGTTGGCTTTTGAACAGGACATGCTCTTTGTGCCCAGCGGGAAGCCGGGGTGCCTCGAGTGAGAGGCCCTAAGGATTTTCCTATACAGAGTCTTTAGAAGCTTGAAAGGTTTAACAAAGTCCTTTATTATTGCTTAAGTCTTCAACAAACAATCAAATACTTCTTAGATCTTCAACAAATTAAACAAATGCTTCAAGGCTTTGAATCAACTGGTGGCTTTCTTAATCTTGTCCACAAGGGACAGGCAACTGGCTTCATGAACTGTTTCTTTTCTTTAAGAGGAAAACCCTTTTTAACCCCTCCTTGGGCAATCTACTTTCTAAACTTTGCTGGTGTGGGCTCTACTCCCGGCTCCAAACTGCTTCTTGGGTCCCGAGTAGACCTACCAGTCAAGGCTTTGTAGATTCTCCAGCTGGAGTCCTTTGGAACTGTTTCCCCGGATGCTGTGAGAAACGAAGCTTCTCTACAGGTGGAGCTAATCCACGTCCTGTAGCTAAGCTTTCCAATGCAAGACTGACCTAAAATGGCTCCCTCTCCTCCCAGAGCCCTGGGGAAAGGGGCGGAACCAAAACTTCACAATGATTGATGGGTCATTGGCCCTATAATTGCAAACTAAGGGAAGCTACCTTATTGCAAAATGCATGGAATACATTCAAACACTCAAAGAAAGAAAAGGAAGTTTAAAGCTTTTGGTACAGCCGTACTAGCACAGGAATGTTCACAAGTGTTGGTTTCAATGACATTATTAGGTAATGTATTGTCGAAGGCTTTCATGGCTGGAATCACTAGGTTCTTGTAGATTTTTTCGGGCTATAGGGCCATGTTCTAGAGGCATTTCTCCTGACGTTTCGCATGCATCTATGGCAAGCATCCTCAGAGGTAGTGAGGTCTGTTGGAAATAGGAAAATGGGTTTATATATCTGTGGAATGACTGGGGTGGGGCAAAGAGCTCTCTGCTGAAGCTAGGTGTGAATGTTTCAGCTGACCACCTTCATTAGCATTTGAAGGCCTGGCAAACAGACTGTGGACAAGTGTACTTAGGGACCACCAAACGCAGCATTGCCCAAACACGAATCAAGGAACATGAAAGGCACTGCAGACTACTTCAGCCAGAGAAGTCAGCCATCGCAGAGCACCTGATGAACCAACCTGGACACAGCATATTATTTGAGAACACAGAAATGCTGGACCACTCTCACAACCACCATGTCAGACTACACAGAGAAGCCATTGAAATCCACAAGCATGTGGACAATTTCAACAGAAAGGAGGAGACCATGAAAATGAACAAAATCTGGCTACCAGTATTAAAAAACTCTAAAATTACTACAGCAAAACAGCAGAGAGGAAACAACCAGGCACATCTTAACACCTCTCAACAGAACATTTTCCCAGGCTCAGCCAAGCCTTCAAATGCTAATGAAGGTGGTCAGCTGAAACATTCACACCTAGCTTCAGCAGAGAGCTCTTTGCCCCACCCCAGTCATTCCACAGATATATAAACCCATTTTCCTATTTCCAACAGACCTCACTACCTCTGAGGATGCTTGCCATAGATGCAGGCGAAACGTCAGGAGAAATGCCTCTAGAACATGGCCCTATAGCCCGAAAAAACCTACAAGAACCTATTATTAGGTAAGCTTTGAGTCTCAAAAGGCTGATTTTGCAAGGTTGAAGCAGTCTTCATAAAGTGCTTAGAATTATTTTGCATAGCTTCAAAATATGAGTGATCAGCTAGTTCTGCTGCATGGCAAGGCCGTATCCTTTGAGCCTCAAAGATCTATATCAGTGGAATCTCAGGCTGAACTTGATCTTGCAAGACAGTTCCCTGATCAATCACATTCAAAATGTTATGCAGAATCATTCATCTCATGTTTAAAGTGCACAGAATCCTATTTCCATTTGATTTAAGCTTGCTCCAACTTGTCTCCCCGCCTTCCTTTGGTTGAGCCCCTGTAGTTCCCTCAGTCAGTAGTGCTTCCCGATGTATTTTCTCTGCTTTCCTTTTATGTTTTCAGCCCTAGTTCAGATATAGAAGTCTGTAATGCTTGGCAACTACTGTTGATCTTTCTTTCCACTTGTTGCTTGAGGGCTGGTGCAGATTTCCTTGTTACTGCGCAGTGTGAGGATTGGGAGATACCTAGCAACATTTATCGATGCAATTAAATAAGCTCCAACTATGTACAAGTGATGTTTGCAATTGTCCCTTGGCTGTACATTCCTGGTATATTTTCTTTAAGCTGATAGAGCAAATAATTTACAAGGGGTACCATGTATACTCGAGTATAAGCCAAGTTTTTCAGCCCTTTTTTAGACTGAAAAAATCCCCCATAGCTTATATTTGAGTCAAGGTTACTTATTATTTTACTCTGTTATTATCATCATCATCATCATCATCATTATTATTATTATTATTATTTTATTACATTATTATTTTACTCTATTTATTATTATTATTATTATTATTATTATTATTATTATTATTATTATCTGGAATATGGTGTCCAATTCTGGGCATCACAATTGAAGAGAGATATTGACACGCTGGAATGTGTCCAGAGGAGGGCAACTAAAATGATCAAGGGTCTGGAGAACAAGCCCTATGAGGAGCGGCTTAAAGAGCTAGGCATGTTTAGCCTGAGGAAGAGAAGGCTGAGAGGAGACATGATAGCCGTGTATAAATATGTGAGAGGAAGTCATAGGGAGGAGGGAGCAAGCTTGCTTTCTACTGCTCTGGAGACTAGGACGCGGAACAATGGCTTCAAACTACAAGAGAGGAGATTCCATCTGAACATTAGGAAGAACTTCCTGATTGTGAGAGCTGTTCAGCAGTGGAACTCTGCCTCGGAGTGTGGTGGAGGCTCCTTCTTTGGAAGCTTTTAAACAGAGGCTGGATGGCCATCTGTCGGGAGTGCTTTCAATGCAATGTTCCTGCTTCTTGGCAGGGGGTTGGACTGGATGGCCCATGAGGTCTCTTCCAACTCTTATGATTCTATGATTCCATGATTCTATTTACATTATTTTACTCTAGTATTATTTTATTATATTTATTTTTTCTCTAATGTTATTATTACATCTATTTTTTACTCTATTATTATTACTGTACATTTATTATTTTACTCTATTATTACTGTTATTATTACATTTCCATTATTTTACTCTATTATTATTATTATTATTACATTTATTATTTTTCTCTATTATTATTGGAAGGATACGTAAGCACATTTACATTGAAGGGGGTTAGAATAATGGTTTAATCAGAGTTGGACAGTCTTACCTTAAATTATAGTTTTATATAAATATTAAAAAACAGGGTTGTTGTAGGTTTTTCGGGCTATATAGCCATGTTCTAGAAGCATTCTCTCCTGATGTTTCACCTGCATCTGGGAGTTCCATAGCTGAGGGGCCACCACTGAGAAGGCCCTGTCTCTCATCCCCACCAGTTACGCCTACGAAGAAGGCGAGACCGAGAGCAGGACTCCCCAAATGATCTTAAACTCCTCCCCAAATGATCTTAAACCGGCTCCTATCACACACTTTTCCAGTGTGTGATAGGAGCAGATACTTACTTAGGCGATCCCTCATTGGCCAAGTAGGATAGTCTTCCAGGATCAGATTTCTTGTGAGTCTGTAGGTGGCTGTGGAGCCCTATTCTTGATCTGCATCTTCTTCTGCAGTGAGGGCATTGGTTTCCAGGTGGAAGGCGGTCTCGGTTGGGGTTGGCTTGATGCGCCTTCCTCTTGGCACGCTTCTCTCTTTCACCCTTCATTCGTGCCTCTTCAAATTCTGCAGCACTGCTGGTCACAGCTGACCTCCAGCTGGAGCGATCAAGGGCCAGGGCTTCACAGTTCTGAGTGTCTATTCTAGAGTTTTGAAGGTTGGCTTTGAGCCCATCTTTCAATCTCTTTTCCTGTCCACCAACATTCCGTTTTACGTTCTTGAGTTCAGAGTAGAGCAACTGCTTTGGGAGACGGTGGTCGGGCATCCGGACAACGTGGCCGGTCCAGCGGAGTTGATGGCAGAGGATCATCGCTTCAGTGCTTGTGGTCTTTGCTTCTTCCAGCACGCTGATATTTGTCCGCTTGTCTTCCCAAGAGATTTGCAGGATTTTCCGGAGGCAGCGCTGATGGAATCGTTCCAGAAGTTGCATGTGATGTCTGTAGACAGTCCACGTTTTGCAGGCATATAGCAAGGTTGGGAGGACAATAGCTTTATAAACAAGCACCTTGGTATCCCTACAGATGTCCCGGTCCTCAAACACTCTCTGCTTCATTTAGAAAAATGCTGCGCTCGCAGAGCTCAGGCGGTGTTGTGTTTCGGTGTCGATGTTGGCTTTGGTAGAGGTGGCTGCCAAGGTGCTTTTGCCACGGAGCAGGTAGGCTCCATGAGGAAACTGCAAAAACTCCGCTGCCACTGCCGATTTTTAGCCCATGTGAAGAGGTCCATACAGAGTTATAGTATGAAAAAAAAGTCTTCTGTTATCAAAGTTATCAAAGAACATTCTAAAGTGACTCCTGGACTCTAGAAGATTGAGATTCCAGTTTGCACAAGGAGCATTCACAGACTTTCTGTTTCAGACTCTTGTCTTCCATATATAAGAGAAGGGGTCCTCAAATATGGCCCGCGGGCCACTTCCGGCCCGCCAAGGGCACTTATCCGGCCCGCGGAGGAGCGCCCCCCCCCCCACACAGTGCCCCTCCCTTGGCTGGCTCACGCTATCCGTCAGGCCCGATGGGCAGCGTGAGCCAGCCAAGGGCAGCTGCTCCGCGTGGCCTACTCGCACATAAAGCACCTCGCAAGGTGCTTTACGAGCGAGTAGGCCGCACGGGGCTGCTCCTCCCTTGGCAGGCTCACGCTGCCCATCAGGCCCGATGGGCAGCGTGAGCCAGCCAAGGGCAGCTGCTCTGAGTGGCCTACCCGTGCGTAAAGCACCCCGCGAAGTGTTTTACGCGCAAGTAGGCCGCGCGGGGCTGCTCCTCCCTTGGCAGGCTCACGCTGCCCATCAGGCCTGATGGGCAGCGTGAGCCAGCCAAGGGAGGCTGCCCCGGCGCTCCATGCAGTCATGCTGGCCACATGACCTTGGAGGTGTCTACGGACAACGCCGGCTCTTCGACTTAGAAATGCAGATGAGCACCACACCCCAGAGTCAGACACGACTGGACTTCATGTCAGAGGAAAACCTTTAACTAGGAAAATTGTGGAAGATCCAGGGTGGGAGAAAGAACTCTTGTCTGTTGGAGGTAGGTATGAATGTTTCAATTGGCCACCTTGATTACCATTTCATAGCCTGACAGTTTTTAGGGAGAATCCTTTGAGAGATGATTAGCTGGCCCTGATTGTTTTTTAAATATTGGGAGCCAGATTTTGTTCAGACTAGAAATAGGAAGATTTCCCATTCTCTGCTCCTGGAATTACTGCCTAAAGAGGGCTAGAAAGAACCCCCTCTAAGGACCCTTCCACACAGCAAAATAAGATATGTGCAATGTGCATAGGAATTTTTTAATTGATTTTTTTTAAAAAAAAAACTATAGTCCGGCCCTCCAACGGTCTGAGGGACAGTGAACTGGCCCCCGGTTAAAAAGTTTGAATACCCCTGTATAAGAGGGTGAAGGAACCAAGAAAAGAGAGGGACAGGACTTGCATGTGGTCCCGTCTTCTTTCAAGATTAAAAATAATGATCTAGACTGGTCTGCTAATTTAGATGCATAGAGATTCTTCCCAAAATGTAATCTGACACCCTTTTCAGCTCCTCAGCACTACCTTAGATACTTGAGCTCCTTTGCAAAACCTTTCATATTGCAACCCCATCTGCTGCTGTTATTTTTTTGATCATTTTCAAAAGAAGATTAAGAGATGTGAAGTCAAAAAAGGGCAAAAAAAACCCCATAAGAATGAACCCAGCTGTTTCATCTGCAAGGGCTCAGTAGAAGTGAATTAAAATGGGTTAATTAAATAGAAGGGGCACATATTTTGTCTGCTGTTTTACTACATCTGTAGGTTAAAAGTGAGAAATGCAAGCCAGACAAAAAGAATTGTCATCAAGAGATTTGCTCTCTGAAATGTGAGTGGGGAAAAAATCAAACAAAAGCAAACTTTAATTAGAACACCACACATTCTTTCTGCTTTTCAAAGGGTTGAGGGAGCCTTGATACGTTTTCTGACACTTTGGGTATTAAAGGTAACTTTTTTCAGCAGTATAGGAAGTATAAAATGAGATTTAGTGTTGACTTTGTGGCTTAATGGAAATCACACGCAGTTCACATTTTATCAGTCCATACACTGTCTTGCCAGAGAAAGAAAATATGCCATGCAGATGATCAATAAAAAACAAGTAGTTTACTCTTCGTAATACAAAACAGCATATTGTGATCAGTTGTATTAACTCACATTTTAGTAAACGTAAAGGTTTTCCCTTGACATTAAGTCCAGTTGTGTCCGACTCTGGGGTGTGGTGCTCATCTCCATTTCTTAGCCGAAGAGTCAGCGTTGTTCGCAGACACCTCTAAGTTCATGTGGCCAGCATGACTGCATGGAGCACTGTTACCTTCCCGCCGGAGTGGTACCTATTGATCTACTCACATTTGCATGTTTTCGAACTGCTAGGTTGGCAGAAGCTGGGGCTGAGAGAGGAAACTCACACCGCTCCCCAGATTCGAACCTGCAACCTTTCGGTCAACAATGTCCTTTTAGGGTGATATAAAATTATTTTTCCATGTCCATAACGAAAATCTCCTTCCTCAGCTCATGAAGCAAGAACACCCTCCAAACTGTCTCTCTGTGTGTGTCTGCAAGTGCCTGCACAACCCAAACCTGAAATATGTAACTGTGACGGTGTGTCAGGCCCCACTTGTATGTGAACGTACAGTTGAATTGTTTGGCTATTTACTGCTTTCTATCAATGTTGTTTGCATCTGTTGAATTGCCTTCCCTTCTTAATTGTTTGGCTCCTCCCCTTGCTGGGGAAGAGGACAGGGCTTTCTTTTCATTCTACCATCAGACATATCAGCAGATGGATGTGAGAAAGACTTGGCTCTAAAGCCCTTGTTTCAGCTATCTCTCATCACCAATTCTCAGGTTTTTACCCTTGAATCATAGAATCAAAGAGTTGGAAGAGACCTCTTGGGCCATCCAGTCCAACCCCCTGCCAAGAAGCAGGAATATTGCATTCAAATCACCCCTGACAAATGGCCATCCAGCCTCTGCTTAAAAGCTTCCAAAGAAGGAGCCTCCACCACACTCCGGGGCAGAGAGTTCCACTGCTGAACGGCTCTCACAGTCAGGAAGTTCTTCCTAATGTTCAGATGGAATCTCCTCTCTTGTATTTTGAAGCCATTGTTCCGCGTCCTAGTCTCCAAGGAAGCAGAAAACAAGCTTGCTCCCTCCTCCCTGTGGCTTCCTCTCACATATTTATACAGAGACTCACACTTCATGCCCAGATCTTCCTGGATGATGTTGAGGAGTCTCAAGAGCCTTCAAACCAGTCCTTTGGCACCAGAGGAAGACTTTGTGTCTTCAAATATAGGCCATTTGGAATGGGATTATGGATTCCTCCAGCATTCACAGCCATTGAGAAAAGAGGGAACTTGGAAAGCTTCCCAGCTGCAAAACTCCTTGGACCCAAGGCTTCAGAGACTGTAATGTATATTTTCTTTATCCCTGTTGAAACATCAAGTTTATGCCTAACAAAGATAACTCATTGTGAACAATAAAGACCATTTCGAGTTATCTGTCGTGTCTTGGTCCTTGGGAGTTCCAGTTTCCTAAAGGAGGGCAAGAAGCAATCCCCTGGGGAGAGATATCATGTCCATGTTTCTTTCACTAAGATCTATAGACCCCAGGTGTGATGGCACAGTAACTGTATCCAAAACTCCCAAGCTCAGCTAGCTCCCTGGGTGTGGTCCAACCAATCAGCTTCGTGCTTCTTATTTTACAGCTGATACACACACCAACTGACTTCCCACATGCCCCGACAGACTTCCCTAGAGCCTAGTTAACCTGGTCTAAATTTAAATTTATCCATTGACCCATACTTGGGACCACAACCACACATTACTATAAAGATGTGGCTACCAACTTTTATGTTGTAGTTCAGGTTAAGGAAAATAAAAAAATGGTAAATGATGATCTCCTTCCCCAGCTAATGAAGCAAGAACACACTCCAAACTGTCTGTGTGTGTGTCTGCAGGCACCTATACAGCAAAAGCCTGAAATATGTAGCTGTATCCAAAACTTCCAGGCTCAGCTAGCTCCCCTGGTGTGGTCCAACCAATCAGCTTCATGCTTCTTATTTTACAGCTGACACACACATCAACCGACTTCCCACATGCCCCGACAGACTTCCCTAGAGCAGTTGTTCTCAACCTTTCTAATGCCACGACCCCTTAATACACTTCCTCATGTTGTGGTGACCCCCAACCATGAAAATATTTTCATTGCTACTTCATAATAGTAATTTTGCTACTGTTACGAATTGTAATGTAAACATCTGATATGCAGGATGTATTTTCATTCACTGGACCAAATTTGGCACAAATACCTCATACACCCAAATTTGAATACTAGCGGGGTTGGGGGTGAGGGCTGGGATTGATTTGATCATTTCGGAGTTGCTGGGATTTGTAGTTGACCTACATTCAAAGAGCATTCTGAACTCCACCAATGATGGAATTGACCCAAACTTGGCACACAACTCCCATGACCAAGAAAAAATACTGGAAGGATTTGGTGGGCACTGACCTTGAGTTTTGAAGTTGTAGTTCACCTACATCAAGAGAGCTTGATGTAGGTGAACTGTGGGCTCAAATAATGATAGATCTGGACCAAACTTGGCATGAATACTCAATATGCCCCAAATGTGAACACTGGTAGTGAACACACAGAACCCCCATGACCAATAAACAATACAGTGTTTTCTGATGGTCTTTGGCGATCCCTCGGACACCCCCTAATGACCCCCCCCCCAGGGGTTTCCTACCCCCAGGTTGAGAAACACTGCCCTAGAGCCTAGTTAACCTGGTCTAAATTTTCACAGCTGAGATGTCTGTCAAAAAGTAATTGATCCATTGACCCATACTTGGGACCAAAACTACACATTGCTGTAAAGATGTGGCTACCAATGTTATCGTTCAGGTTAAGGAAAATGAAAAATGGTAAATGATGGCTTTTCTCCCCCGCAATCTGATGATGGAAATCCCTCCTGTAGGAGATTGGGTCTATCCTTGATCAGTTGTTTTCATAGAATCATAGAGTTGGAGAAGCTACTGCTGAAGAGTAGTTACATGGCCCTTAAGTTGCTGCACCTTGTCTTCCAAGAGAGCCAACAACTTGGATTTGCTGCAGGTATAGCTATCCAAAGAAAACAAACAATTGTTTAGTACGAGGGTTGAATGAAAAGTAATGCCTCCACCTTCGTTACTTGGGTTTAGATGAGAATATTTTAATAAATCGAATGCAGAAATAATCCTTAGAATGTGCTCTTTAACGACCACTATTCACTTTTCCACATAATCACCAGACAATTAGATACATTTCTGCCAACAATGAAGAAGTTTTCTGAAGCCGTCACGGAAGAAGTCGACACTGTTTCCGCAACCCATCGTACACAAATCTTCTGATAGCCAAGCAAAGCAATAATGTGACCCACACATTCTTGTGAAATGCCAGTTATGCTTGAAATTTCACTCTGAGTGACACGATAATTGTCCTGAATCAATATGTCAACCTTTTGCTTATGAAACTCAGTGGTTGCTGTCACAGGACGTCCAACTCTTTGTTTGTCACGCAAATCAGATGTTCCCACCTCAACATCTTTAAACTTACTTGCCCAACGACGCACAGTACTCACATCAACACAATCACCATAAACAGCTTGCATTCTCTGATGAATCTCCTTTGGAGTGACACCTTTTGCTGTCAAGAATTCAATGACTGCACGTTGCTTAAGTCGCATTGACCAGGGTTCCATAATTTGCACTTTAACAACACAACCATTCAATATTAAGGCTTCCTGCAAAAATGGAGCTGGAGAGGAGAGTCTACTGAACAAGCCAGTACCTGCCGCATACCAGTACTGCAATCTGTTGAGGAGTTACGAAGGTGGAGGCATTACTTTTCATTCAACCCTCGTATCTATATTTTTACTGTGATTTCCCCTCTGTTGATACTATAGACTTTCTTAGCAAGAGCCTTTCAGTAAAAGCACCACCCTGGAATACATCAGTCTCCAGGATATAGTAATCTTAAATCTCACCATAGGGGACTGCATTGAAAAGAATTGTGCACTGTGTGAAAATGCTACAAGCCTCTTCATGAAGGTTTGCCTTGTAAAAAAGAGAACAAAGCCCTAGAGATATTTTCAGCGGCTTTGACAAGTCCAGCCCAGTGATGTACAACAGGAAGATTTTCAAAGCAACCAAGTCTTTTGGTCCACATCTTGAGGAAATGTGTTAGACGTTCCTTGAAGATGTTCACATGCACAGATGTTGAAATTTCTGAATTTTGTATTTTTTGCGTTTCTCAAGATCCTACCATTCAAGAAGGGTTAAATGTAGATTTTTGAGAGTTCAATAAAGATAAATAAAAATGCTCATGCTTTCAGTAATGATCTCATAGGCCACAAAACTAACAAAATGAAGTTCAACGGGGACAAATGCAAGGTACTCCACTTAGGCAGAAAAAAATGAAATGCAAAGATACAGAATGGGGGATGTGTGAGAGCAGTACGTGTGAAAAAAGATCTTGGAGTCCTCGTGGACAACAAGTTAAACATGAGCCAACAATGTCATGCGGCGGCAAGAAAACCCCCAAGGGGATTTTGGCCTGCATTAATAAGAGTCTAGTGTCTAGGTCCAAGGAAGTCATGCTATCCCTCTATTCTGCCTTTGTTAGACCACATCTGGAATGCTGTGTCTAATTCTGGGCATCACAATTGAAGGGAGATATTGACAAGCTGGAATGTGTCCAGAGGAGGGTGACTAAAATGATCAAGGGTCTGGAGAACAAGCCCTATGAGGAGCAGCTTAAAGAGCTGGGAATGTTTAGCCTGAAGAAGAGAAGGCTGAGAGCAGACATGATAGCCATGTATAATAATAATAATAATAATAATAATAATAATAATAATAATAATATTTTATTTATACCCCGCTCCATCTCCCCCAGCGGGACTCGGTGCAGCTTACATGAGGCCCTCAGTACAGTAAACACAATATAACACAAAAGCACGACAAAGCCAGAAAATAAAATTCATAAAATACAAAACTAATATAATAAACGACACAGCAATATAAAATCAAACATTAAAACACAAAATATTCTGTTGGGCAGGGCCAAATTCAAAGATAAAAATTTTAAATGTGAGAAGAAGTCATAGGGAGGAGGGAGCAAGCTTGCTTTCCGCTGCCCTGTAGACTAGGACGCAATGGAACAATGGCTTCAAACTACAGGAAAGGAGATTCCACCTGAACATGAGGAAGAACTTTCTAACTGTGAGAGCTGTTCAGCAGTGGAACTCTCCGTCCCAGGATGTGGTTGAGGCTCTTTCCTTGGAGGCTTTTAAACAGAGGTTGGATGGCCATCTGTTGGGGGTGCTTTCAATGCAATTTCCCTGCTTCTTGGCAGAAGGGGGTTGGACTGGACGCCCCATGAGGTCTTTTCCAACTCTAGGGTTCTATGAAATTGGGTACATTTATTCAAAATCTCTAGGAGAATTTATTTTCCAACCTAACGACATGGTTCACGAACATACCGTATATACTCGAGTATAAGCCGACCTGAACATAAGCCGAGGCACCTGATTTTACCACAAAAAACTGGGAAAACTTATTGACTCGAGTATAAGCCGAGGATGGGACATGCAGCAGCTATGGGTCAGTTTCAAATTAAAAATAGATACCAATAAAATTACATTAATTAAGGCATCAGTAGGTTGACTGTTTATTAATATTTACATAAAACTATAAGATAAGACTTTCCAACTCTGACTAAACTATTATTCTAGCCTTCTTCAATGTACATGTGTTTACATATCCTTCCAATAATAATAGAGTATAATAATAAATGTAAATAATAAATAATAAAAATATAGCTAACCTAATAATAATAATAATAATAATAATAATAATAATAATAATAATAATATAGTAAAATAATAAATAACATTGACTCGAGTATAAGCTGAGGGGAGCTTTTTCAGCCTTAAAAAAGGGCTGAAAAATTAGGCTTATACTCGAGTATATACAGTATTTCATGCTTGCATGTTGTTATGGCCTTGACCTATGCTACTGAATATGAATTTCTCCACCTCATAGTCCAGTCCTATGTTAGAAATAAAGTATCACCCCCTTTGCCACCCTAAAATTATTCTCTCTTCAGGGTGAATTTGAATCGAAAGTAGTATATTGCAGACCAGATGCAAGAAAACGACTGCTTATCAGCATTCAAGAGTTTTTGTTGCTTCTCTTTTAGGAGCATTGTTCTAGGAACTGGAAAAATCATTTACAGGTTCCAAACTTCATGAATTCTTCAATCCAACTGTATTTGATTCGGTTTCATGAGGACTACTCGTCAGTGTTGCCAGACTTCTAAAATAGCAATAATAGCCCATCAACATTCTTGATGTGCAGAGCTGACACCCAGTAATTAGCTAATAATATGTCTAAGTTCTGCCTAAATACCAAATTGAAGTATTGATTTCAGTTAACATAGCCATGTAATGAAACTATGTTATCCGCATGTATTCATTGATGTACCCGTTTCTGTCTTTATGAAGGGCCCATACTATGCCGTCGCGCCTCTTAGTGAAAGAGACATAGACGTGACATCTTTCCCCCAGGAGATTGCTTCTTGCCTTCCTTTAAAGAACTGGAACTCCCAAGGACCAAAACACTGTAGATAACTCAAAATAGGTTTTATTGTTCACAAAAAGTTATCCCTTTAAGGCAATAAGCTGGAAGTTTCAAAGGGGTAAAGGAAATATACATTACAGTCTCTGGTTGTATTGGGTCCAAGGAGATTTCGCAGCTGAGAAGCTTTTTCTGTTCCCTCTTTTCTCAATGGCTGTGAAAGTCGGAACAAACACAACCGCCAGTCCAATGGCCTATGTTGAAGGCACAGAGTCTTCCTTTTGATGCCAAAGGACCGGTTTGAAGGCGCTTGGATCTCCTCAACGTCATCCAGGGTGAACTGGGCATGAAGTATGAGTCCCAAGGGTAAAAACCTTAGAATTGGTGATGAGAGGTAACTTAATTAAGGGCTTTAGAGCCAAGTCTCTTTCTCACGTCTATCTGATAGAAAGTTTAATGGTAGAATGGAAAAGGAAAAGCTCTGCCCTCCTCCAGGAAATTCTGTCCCCAATCACCCCTGATATTGAACAAATACAGGAATTGCCCCAGCTGCTACAGAGGCAAGAGGGAGTCTACACCACTCAGCAGTGCCAAATGCAGTTTGGCACCATCAGACAGCCATCTTTCCTGTCCTCTCCCAATGTCCATGTCACAGTGATCTCCAGCCTGTCAGGCATTGTATATTGTAACATCTGCTGGAGTAATGTGACATCAAAATAGTGGAGGGGAGGGGAGAAAAAGAATAACCCTCCCTCTCCATTCCAAGACCCTCCCATATCCTAGCCAACATCACTGTGATTGTCAACAGGTAGAACCCTTGTAACTGGAGACCACCATGAGATTGAGGACAGGGAGGGATGATGACTGCCATTTTGAGGTGCTGGGTTTGAGCCTGCCACTTTTGGACTCTCGCTTGCTGAGGTGTTCCAGCAAGTGTCTCTGTAGATCTTAGAAAACTATTTCTTGATTTAAGTCGTTGACGTGCTGGCTGATACCCAAACAGGGAATGAGCTGGAGATGTCTCTGCCTTAGTCCTTTCACTATTGGCTGCTACTTCCCGGCGGATGTCAGGTGGTGCAATACCGGCTAAGCAGTGTAATTTCTCCAGTGGTGTAGGGCGCAGGACACCCTGTGATAATGCGGCATGTCTCATTAAGAGCCACATCCACTGTTTTAGCGTGGTGATATGTGTTCCACACTGGGCATGCGTACTCAGCAGCAGAGTAGCATAGCGCAAGGGCAGATGTCTTCACTGTGTCTGGTTGTGATCCCCAGGTTGTGCCAGTCAGCTTTCGTATGATATTGTTTCTAGCTCACCCACTTTTTGCTTGATGTTCAGGCAGTGCTTCTTGTAGGTCAGAGCACGGTACAGAGTGACTCACAGGTATTTGGGTGTGCTGCAATGCTCCAGTGGGATTCCTTCCCAGGTAATCCTCAGAGCTCGGATGCTTGTCTGTTCTTGTGAAAAGCACAAGTCTGTGTTTTAGATGGATTAGGGATCAGCTGGTTTTCCCTGTAATAGGCAGTAAGAGCACCTAGAGCTTCGGAGAGCTTCTGTTCTACCATCTCAAAGCTCCCTGCTTGAGCAGTAATGGCACGATCATCAGCATAGATGAAACTCTCTGTCCCTTCTGGCAGTGGCTGGTCATTTGTGTAGATGTTGAACATGGATGGAGCAAGCACTCCATCCATCTTCACTGTGTCTGGCTGTGCTTCTCTGGCGGCCCTGGAACTCAACAAAGATGTTCCTGTTTTGTAGCTGGTTTCCTATGAGGTGGTTGAGATGGTAGTCCTTTGTGATATTATACATTTTTCTCATGAGGAGGTGGTGGTTCACAGTATCATAAGCCGCTGACAGGTCTATGAAGACAGCTCCTGTGATCTGCTGCCTTTCAAAGCCATCTTCTATGTCCTGAGTCAGGTTCAGCACTTACAATGTGCAGCTTTTGCCTTTCCTGAAGCCAGCTTGCTGTGGAATCAGACATGGGTCTATTTTTTCCATAATTCTATGCAAAATAAGTCTCTCCAGAACTTTGTAGAGGTGGCACAACAGGGAGATTGGTCTATAGCTTTTTGGATCATTATGGTCTTTGCCTGGCTTCAAGATGGCGATGACTCATGCGTTCCTCCAGATTTTGGGGATCTGACAGGATATATATATCAGATATTTACATTACAATTCATAACAGTAGCAAAATTAGAGTTATGAAGTAGCAATGAAAATAATGTTATGGCTGGGAGTCAGCACAACATGAGGAACTGTCTTAAGGGCTTGCAGCATTAGGAAGGTTGAGAACCACTGCTATAAAGGCTCTTTATAAATTGGGGCCCAAGTTCCCCAATATATGCTTGACTTAACATCCCCAGATTTGTTGATAAAGAGATTTAGGTGTTGAGGTAGCCATGCAAAAGAGAGAAGTAGGAGGAATCATGTGTACAGTGTGTGCCAGAAGATTCTATACAATATCCTAAGAAGCTGACAACAACTCACAGCAAGGACACCATGTTTGTGGACAGGGGGAGATATTGTGGCTCACTGTGTACGCTTATAATGCTGCAGCTCAACAATGGGAAATGTTTGTTGTGGTATCAGACTCATGGACAATAAAACGAGCACTGTGGGAAAACACTTAATGCACTAATGGTTTGTATACAACCTTGATGCCTTGGCATTCAGCCTCCATTACTTATAGGGATTGCTGAATGCTCTGAATAGAAATGGTTGGAAGCAAAAAGAAGCATGAACAATGGGAGCAGAAAATAATGAATAAGACCGTTACTCGGGTCCTTTTAGAAAAGCCTTGCTAGCAATTTGTCAAGGGCAGCACTCATTGGTGCTGGCAAGTTATGGTATCCTTTAAGAGGGAAGGGAGGAACAGATGCAAAACTTCATTGAATTTTGTTAGAACTCTGCATAATTGCATGGGGACTGTATGCTTTTTGTTGCTTAGGTGCTCTTTTGAAGGCATGTGAAATCTTCCTGTCTCGGTTTTGCTTCTCTAAACCCCACTTGCATTTTAATTCCATAGCTGCTTCAGACTTGTTTTCTTTCTTTTCACATGGAAATGTATGCTATTTTTCATATACTGTGGGCTTTTCCCGTTGTTTCCTTTAGTATGGATTTTACCTAACTAGTACAAGGGTTGACTGAAAAGTAATGCCTCCACTTCATTACAGATTTATTTATTTACTAGCCATCCCCTGCCACGCGTTGCTGTGGCCCACATGGCGGTTCTGTGTGGGAGGTTTGGCCCAATTCTATTGTTGGTGGGGTTCAGAATGCTCTATGATTGTAGGTGAACTGTAAATCCCAGCAACGAAAACTCCAAAATATCAAGGTCTATTTTCCCCAAACTCCACCAGTGTTCATATTTTGGCATATTGAGTATTTGTGCCAAGTTTGGTCCAGATCCATCATTGTTTGAGTCGACAGTGCTCTCTGGATGTAGGTGAACTACAACTCCAAAACTCAAGGTCAATGCCCACCAAACCCTTCCAATATTTTCTGTTGGTCATGGGAGAACTGTGTGCCAAGTTTGGTTCAATTCCATCGTTGGTGGGTTCAGAATGCTCCTTGGTTGTAAGTGAACTATAAATCCCAGCAACTACAACTCCCAATTGACAAAATCAATTTTTTGAATGAAGGACATACATTTGGTTGCTAGGTGTCTTGTGTCCAAATTTGGTGCCAATTCATCCAGGGGTTTTTGAGTTCTGTTAATCCCACAAACGAACATTACATTTTTATTTATATAGATTGTGTCAGAAGCAACCAGACAATTGTATTACATTTCTAACAGAATAAAACAAACAAACAGACAAAACACAAAATTTGCAAGCTTGGTAGGTGATTAAATGTCCTTTGACCAGTATCTGGCCACTTGGAGTGCCTCTGGTGTTGCCACAAGAAGGTCCTCCATTGTGCATGTGGCAGGGCTCAGGTTGCATTGCAGCAGGTGGTCAGTGGTTTGCTCTTCTCCGCTAAGACAAGTGGAATAAATTACAAGCAGGATGAGAATTAAAACAATTATGAGGAAATAGTATAGCAAGAAAGTGGCATGAAACAATGTATGTCATCCCTAGTAATCTCTCGAACCGATGACATTCCAGTCTGCCTTTTAACTTTCAAGCAATATATAGTAGAGTCTCGCTTATCCAACCTTCACTTACCCAACATTCTGTATTATCCAATGAAGTCTGCCTCCTGCCTGGATCCACTGCTGTTTCAATACATTGTGAAGTTTTGGTGCTAAAGTTGTAAATACGTTAATTACTACATAATGTTACAGCGTACTGAATTGCTTTTTCTGTCGATTTGTTGTAAAACATGATGTTTTGGTGCTTAATTTGTAAAAACACAACATAATTTGATGTTTAATCCCACTTTATTATCCAACATTTTCGCTTATCCAACATTCCGCTGGTCTGTTTATGTTGGATAAGTGGGACTCTACTGTATGTCTGAAAAAATATATACCAAAGGATAGAAAAGTTTCCCATTAACAAGGGAAACAAAACAAACAAATGGATGTATAGCTGATGTGTAGGTAGGAAAGGGAGGACGTCAGTGAATGTGAAGTGTACAGATGTGTTAATAGGTTAAAAAAATCTAATTACTGCATTTAGAAAAGGGATGCTTCTGAAATAGTTATCTAAATTTATCTCTTGATCGTTGCATTCTGCATGTTCTGAGTATGTTTCCTAAGATGGAACTATTTATTTATTTATTTATTTGTCGTGTCAGCAGCAACCAGACAGTTGTATTCCATTTTTAACAAAAAACAGACAGACAAAACTCAAAATTGCAAGCTTGGTAGTTGATTAAATGTCCTTTGACCAGTATCTGGCCACTTGGAGTGCCTTGGGTGTTGCCGCAAGAAGGACCTCCATTGTGCAAGTGGCAGGGCTCAGGTTGCATTGCAGCAGGTGGTCAGTGGTTTGCTCTTCTCCACACTCGCATGTCGTGGATTCCACTTTGTGGCCCCATTTCTTGAGGTTGGCTCTGCATCTTGTGGTGCCAGAGTGCAGTCTGTTCAGCGCCTTCCAAGTTGCCCAGTCTTCTGTGTGCCCAGGGGGAGTCTCTCATTTGGTATCAGCCATTGATTGAGGTTCTGGGTTTGAGCCTGCCACTTTGGACTCTCGCTTGCTGAGGTGTTCCAGCGAGTGTCTCTGTAGATCTTAGAAAACTATTCTTGATTTAAGTCGTTGACGTGCTGGCTGATACCCAAACAGGGGATGAGCTGGAGATGTCTCTGCCTTGGTCCTTTCACTATTGGCTGCTACTTCCTGTCAGGTGGTGCAATACCGGCTAAGCAGTGTAATTTCTCCAGTGGTGTAGGGCGCAGACACCCTGTGATAATGCGGCATGTCTCATTAAGAGCCACATCTACTGTTTTAGTGTGGTGAAATGTGTTCCTCCACCTTTGTAACTCCTCAACAGATGGCAGTACTGGTATGCAGCAAGTACTGGCTTGTTCAGTAGACTCTCCTCTACAGTTCCATTTTGGCAGGAAGCCTTAGCATTGAACGGTTGTGTTGTTAAAGTGCGAAGTATGGAACCCTGTGCAGGCGGTCTGTCAATTTATTTATTTATATATTTATTTACTAAATTTATATACTGCCCCTCTCAGCCCGCAGGCGACTCAGGGCGGTTTACAGTCAGTATCAAAGACATAAAATACAATTAAAAACAGTCAATTTAAGTATAAAACCAAGTAAAACAATATCAATAAAAACATATGTCAATTTGAATCTCCTAGTTAAAAGCGTTATCCAATAGTGTCATTGAGTCGTTCCCCCCCCCCCCCCCCCATGTCTGTTATATTTTGTCTGCAAATGCATGCTCAAAGAGCCAAGTCTTGACCTTCTTTCATAATGTTAAAAGGGAAGGGGCCAATCTAATATCCCTAGGGAGGGCCTTCCATAGCCAAGGGGCCACCATTGAGAAGGCCCTGTCTCTTGTCCCTGCCAGATGTACTTGTGACGAAGGCAGGATTGAAAGCAGGGTCTCCCCAGATGATCTTAAACTCCTGGAGGGTTCATAAGGGGATATGCGTTCGGACAGGTAAGTTGGGCCAGAACTGCTTAGGGCTTTATAGGCTAAAGCCAGCACTTTGAATTATGCCAGTAGCAGATCAGCAGCCAGTGGAGCTGGCGCAAGAGAGGAGTTGTGTGCTTCCTGTATGCTGCTCCCGTTAGCAACATGGCTGCTGCTCGCTGGACCATCTGGAGCTTCCGGACAGTCTTCAAAGGCAACCCCACATAAAGAGCATTACAGTAGTCTATATGACTTAAGCAATGCAGTCATTGAATTCTTGAGAGCAGAAGGTGTCACCCCAAAGGAGAGAGAATGCAAGGTGGTTACGGTGATTATGTTGATGTGAGTCCTGTGTGGCATTGAGTGAGTAAGTTTAAAGATGTTGAGATGACACCTTCTGCTGTCAAGATATATATGACTGCACGCAGGGGCGGCTCAACCCATTACGCAAAGTAAGCGTTGATTTTGCCCAGGGACACTCTTGAGGCACTCTTGGGGGAAAATAGACCTTGACATATGTGAGTTGTAGTTACTGGGACGTATAGTTCACCTAAAATCAAAGAGCATTCTGAACTCCACCAATGATGGAATTGAACCAAATATGGCAAACAGAACTCCCATGACGAACAGAAAATATATATCAGTGATTGGTTGGGGGGGGGGGGCAAAATACTGTTTGCTTACCGTTGAAAATTACCTAGGGTTGCCTCTGACTGAATGTTGCTTAAGTCGCATTGACTGACCATTTCCGCAGGGTTCCATACTTCACACTTCAACAACACAACCAGTATGAATGCCCAGTGTGGAACACATCTCACCACACTAAAACAGTGGATGTGGCTCTTAATGAGACATGCCGCATTATCACGGGGTGTCTGCACCCTACACCACTGGAGAAAATACACTGTTTAGCCGGTATTGCACCACCTGACATCTGCCGGGAAGTAGCAGCCAATAGTGAAAGGACCAAGGCAGCGACATCTCCAGCTCATCCTTTGTTTGGGTATCAGCCAGCACGGGAACGACTTAAATCAAGACATAGTTTTCTAAGATCTACAGAGACACTCGCTGGAACACCTCAGCAAGCGAGAGTCCAAAAGTGGCAGGCTCAAACCCAGAACCTCAACCAATGGCTGATACCAAATGAGAGACTCCCCCCTGGGCACACAGAAGACTGGGCGCTTGGAAGGCGCTGAACAGACTGCGCTCTGGCCCCACGAGATGCAGAGCCAACCTCAAGAAATGGGGCTACAAAGTGGAATCCACGACATGCGAGTGTGGAGAAGAGCAAACCACTGACCACCTGCTGCAATGCAACCTGAGCCCTGCCACATGCACAATGGAGGACCTTCTTGCAGCAACACCAGAGGCACTCCAAGTGGCCAGATACTGGTCAAAGGACATTTAATCAACTACCAAGCTCGCAAATTTTGTATTCTGTATTTTGTATTTTTGTATTTTGCCTGTTTGTTTGCTTTGTTCTGTTAGAAATGTAATATAATTGGCTGGTTGCTGGTGACTCAATAAATAAATAAACACAACCATTCAATGCTAAGGCTTCCCAATAAAATGGAACTGTATAGGAGAGTCTGGTGAGGAGTTACGGAGGTGAAGGCATTACTTTTCAGTCAACCCTCATACTAGAGCCGCAGCTTGCTACAATTTTCCGGATTCCTGCTTTGCCAGGAGATACTGTCTTCTAAACAGTGTTTAAAAATATATGATGATCCCTCGAGTAATTGCCAGGTGTCTAACCTTCTGGAATTTCTTGAATATTTTTGCTTAGTGTTTCAGAGCATGTTTAAGACACTAGATGAGGTTGTGCTTCGAATGCAGAGCTTGGCACAGACAAATTAATTATTAATTCATTTTCAAATTTAATTAACTGTAAGGCCAACAAGGTCTAAATGTCACTGTAATCAGTATCTAACTTACTGTAGACCCCAAAAATAATCTTTGTAAGCACACTCACAATACTAACAGAAGGCTTGTTTTCCTGGGGCTTCTAGAAGTCAAGAGGAGGAAGGAAGGATTTCGTTGATTACATGGCTTTGTGCTACTTTGTAGTTTAGAACAGCTATAGGTCTAAGCCTTATGGGAGAGTTACACCAAGCAGAGACACATCTTAGGATATTAGGTTTGAAAATTAATTGGCTAGTTTAAATGTTAAGAAGACAAGGATTAATTTGATGTCATTGATACAGCTTTCACGTATCTAGATTGCATTTACCTTTCCTTATTCCTTTTTTGTCAGCCTGGCACTCAAACAGATACTGAATTCAATAGAATTTAGGGCAGCAAGGTAGTTGCTCTCACCTAAATACAGACCTTGTTAAAATTGGTGGTATATCATCATCGTCATCATATTTAATTACTTATTAATCGCCCTCCATCTGAGATGCTCTAGGCCAGTGTTTCTCAACCTGGGGGTCGGGACCCCTGGAGGGGTCGCGAGGGGGTGTCAGAGAGGTCACCAAAAACCATCAGAAAACATAGTATTTTCTGTTGATCATGGAGGTTCAGTGTGGGATGTTTGTCCAAATTCAGTTTGTAGAGTTCAAAATGCTCTTTGATTGTAGGGAAACAATAAATCCCAGCAACTACAACTCCTAAATGTCAAGGTCTATTTTCCCCAAACTCCACCAGTGTTTCACTAAATTCTCTAGTGAAAAGCCAGGTCTTAAGTGCTAGAGTAAAAGGTCCTAAGTCACACACGGCTCTCAAGTAGGGCGGCAAGGAATTCCATAAGGCAGGGGCAGAAATAGAAAAAGCTCTGCGTCTGGTACTTTCCAAGTGCACTTCTCTAGGACCCACTATATAGAGTAAGTCGCGTTGGGCTGATAGTTGCGACCTCTGATGCTGGGAGAGGGAGGGACGGTCTGTTCTGTCGCGCGTTAGGCCTGTAAATAGTTGTCTTTGAAACAGGACGTGCAACCCTTGCCCAACGGGAAGCCAGGGGGCCCAAAGAGAAGTTCTCAGAGGTTTCCACCACAAACAGTCTTTAGATGGCTTGAGAAGTACAACAAAGTCTTTTATTAATGAACAATCAAACAGAAACTTCTCTTGTCTTCAGTAAAGTTAAGCAAATGATTCCAAGCTTTTAGGCAACTGGTGAATTCCTAATCTTGCCCACGAAGGACAGGCAACTGTCTTCAATAACTTCTTCTTTACTTTAAAGGAAAATCCCCTTTTTAACTTCTCCCAGGCTGACTGTAAACTTAAACCTAACTGATGTGGGCACCACTACCGGGTTGAACTGCATCTCAAAGCACCAAGTGGACCTACCAGCAAGGCCTGTAGTCTCTTCAGCTGGAGTTCTTTGATCTTTAGGGCTATTCTCCCCCGGAAAGTCTTCAAAGCTTTGGGGATGCTTCCCTGGAAGTTCTTTCCCTTCTGTTTCTGTTGGAATTTCTGTAACCCTTTGAGTTTCTTTTTCTCCTCCCCTCCTCTGCTTCAGAAAATACCTCTAGAAGAGTTATTATTATTATTAACAACTAGCTATCCCCTGCCACATGTTGCAGTGGCCCAGTCTCATGAGCTGGAAAATAAAGTAATGAGAAAGTGCTGGTTTCTGTTACATGTAATTTTTTTATGCTTGTGGGTAAACAGTATTTCTTGCTGTTTCTTTGTCAGTGTTTTTGCCATATCGAAGCTGCGTCCGCCATCTTCCTTACGACTTCCGCCAGTGAATCGTAAATGCTGGGGGTGTGGCCTTCAGGAACAGCTGTTCTTACCCACGCCCACCTCCTTCCTCTTTGCATTGGCGGCTTTGCGAGGTGGGTTTTGTGAGGTGGGAATGGCTACCTGTGCTTGGCCACACCCACCTCTCCCTTGCATGGAAGCTTGCCAGGGAAGAGAAGGAAAGATGAGAGATTTTAAAAGTGTTAGTTTTAAAATCTCTCATCTTTCCTTCTCTTCCCTGGCAAGCTGTCATGCAGAAGGGAGAGGTGGGCGTGGCCAAGCACAGCGCTCCTTGGAGGTCGCTGGGGGCGAGGCCTCCAAGGAGGGCTGTGCTTGGCCATGCCCACCTCTCCCTTCTGCATGGAAGCTCGCCGCAAGGGAAGGAAGGGAAACTGAAAGATTTTAATGGTTCTGGAGGGAGGGAGGGGCACCTTCCATTAACGAAACAAAGGAAGCGATTCGTATTTTCCTGGTATTTCCGATCTTTTTTTTAAAAAAATTCAGAAATAATTTCAAAATCGAACCGCCAGCGCCCCCTATATATAAAACGTTTAGAACCATTTTTTTCATTGATCAACCAAGCCTACTATCTCTATCTATCTATCTATCTATCTATCTATCTATCTATCTATCTATCTATTAGGCCTGGGTAACAACGGAAAAATTTGTTTCTAAAATCGATTTGTATTTGGGGTTTTTGCGTTTTGTTTTTTAAAAGAATTCCAAAAAATTTCTTTTAAAAAGTTCGAAATATACGAAATTTCGTAAATTACGAAACGATTTCGAAATGATTACGAAACAATTACGAATCGATTCGTTAATGGCGGACGCGATTGCGCAATACGCTAAAAAACCCAAAAACCTTCTGAAGCTTCCCTCTCCCTCTGTTGTTGACTGTTGGTGTGATATTATAATTTTTTTTCACTAATTAAACCATAAAACTGGCCCAGACATGCGGAAATAATAACGATACGACCTCAAAACAATAACGAAACGAATACAATATCGAAATACGAAGCATTTACAAAACATTTTTGAAAATTCGTTTTTTTAAATAATTGCTCCAGAATGGTTCGTTATCGTTTTGTAATTAAAAAATTAATGAATTATTAACGAATTACGAATTAACAAAACGAAACCGCCCAGCCCTACTATCTATCTATCTATCTATCTATCTGAGATCTTAAGATATAAAAATGTAGACCATTTTGCCTCATCATCATCCATGAATTTAAGTGCATGTGTAACAGTAAGTTTAAAACCTTTTGAATATTAAAATAACTTGAATGTTTTCTAATGCTCTTAAGAGGTTGATGATGAGAGCTTTTTTTATAAACTCTTTCTTTACATTTATGTGCAGTCATTTTTAAATAGTAGAAATGCATTTCTTACAAGGATAACAATAGTGTTCAGAGCTTGACAATGTCATTTTGAGGAAATAATTGAACCATGGTGAATTTCACATTTCTTATGTTTGCTAAAACACCTTCTTTACCTTCGCCCACTCATAATTTTGAAAACTAGCAAATACTGTGTAATTAGAATGCTGGAAAATACTGTTTTCTCTCCAAACAAAACAAGCATCTGATTTTGATGAAGTCTAAAGGATTAGATCTGGTTTGTGATTTGTTTACTCTGCACTCCGGGGAATCTTAAATACCTGCAAATATACAACGTTTCCTCCCCTTCCTCCCTTAATAAACACTGAGCGAACCGTACACTAGTCACAGTCCTCCTGCCATGCTGGTTATTAGAGAAAAGGCTCTTGCTGTTTGCTGTGTGTGAGAGTTCATCTAATTAGTTGATTTCTGTTCATTTGGCATTAAATAATTCCCAGAATTCCCATATATTTGCACATTATGTTCACTGGGAAAAGCATCTTCTCAGAAAGCAATTAAAAAGCTCCCTGCAGAAGTACCTAACATTGGTCACACAGCACGTGGATGGCGAATCCCACTCGGACATTTGCAGGCAGCGCTGGTTTCAGTTAATACAGTAAATATAGAATGTTTTCTAGGGAACATTAAAAAAGTTGTGGAGTCCAATTAAGAAATCAAGATAAACCAAACCTTTAGGATTAATTTATTGTTTTATTTATATTGATGCAGCATCTATTGTCATATTGCATTGATCAAGAGAGAATTTCTAAAATCTTGCTATTTCAACCCATGCAGTAGGCTTGGTTGATCCAAGTCGTAAGTTTCTTAACTCATAATGAAATCGTAAATAAATTACCTTTTGAAGCGATATCGACACGTTTTGGCAACCCGGAAGTGTTTTTGCCATATTGAAGCCGCGTCCGCCATCTTCCTTACGACTTCTGCCAGTGAATCGTAAATGCTGGGGGCGTGGCCTTCAGGAACAGCTGTTCTTACCCACGCCCACCTCCTTCCTCTTTGCATCGGCGGCTTTGCGAGGTGGGCTTTGCGAGGTGGGCGTGGCTACGCCCAGCTCTTCCGCATCGCCGCTTGTCGCCAGGGAGGTAGCCACGCCCACCTCGCAAAGCCCACCTTGCAAAGCCGCCAATGCAAAGAGGAAGGAGGTGGGCATGGGTAAGAATAGCTGTTCCTGAAGGCCACGCCCCCAGCGACCTCCAAGTATGGCTGTGCTTGGCCACGCCCACCTCTCCCTTCTGCATGGAAGCTCGTGGCAAGGCAAGGAAACTGCGAGATTTTAATGGTTCTGGAGGGAGGGAGGGGCACCTTCCATTAACGAAACAAGCTGGAATGTGTCCAGAGGAGGGCGACTAAAATGATCAAGGGTCTGGAGAACAAGCCCTATGAGGAGCGGCTTAGGGAACTGGGCATGTTTAGCCTGAAGAAGAGAAGGCTGAGAGGAGATATGATAGCCATGTATAAATATGTGAGAGGAAGCCACAGGGAGGAGGGAGCAAGCTTGTTTTCTGCTTCCTTGGAGACTAGGACGCGGAACAATGGCTTCAAACTACAAGAGAGGAGATTCCATCTGAACATGAGGAAGAACTTCCTGACTGTGAGAGCCGTTCAGCAGTGGAACTCTCTGCCCCGGAGTGTGGTGGAGGCTCCTTCTTTGGAAGCTTTTAAACAGAGGCTGGATGGTCATCTGTCAAGGGTGATTTGAATGCAATATTCCTGCTTCTTGGCAGGGGGTTGGACTGGATGGCCCATGAGGTCTCTTCCAACTCTATGATTCTATGATTCTATGAAAGGAAGCGATTCATATTTCCTGGTATTTCTGATCTTTTTTTCAAGAAAATTTCGGAAATAATTTCAAAATCGAACCGCCAGCGCCCCCTATATACAAAACGAGTTTAGAACCATTTTTTTTCTTGATCAACCAAGCCTACCATGCAGGAATAAATTGCTTGAAAGTTAGAGTTTCACTGGTTCCAGATATTACCAGGGATGAGACCTTAGCTGGGATGACATGCATTGTTTGTTGTCACTTTCTTGGTATACTGTTTCCTCATAATTGTTTTAATTCTGAGCCTCCTTGTAATTTATTCAGCATGTCTTGGTCTGACGGTGCCTTCTTTAGAGCATTGTTTCTCAACCTTCCTAATGCCGTGACCCCTTAATACAGTTCTTCATGTTGTGGTGACCCCCAACCATAAAATTATTTCCGTTGCTACTTCACAACTGTAATTTTGCTACTGTTATGAATCATCATATAAATGTCTGATATGCAGAATGTATTCAATACAAATATGTGAGATGCCCAAATTTGAAAACTGGTGGGGTTGGAGGGAGGGAATAATTGATTTTGTAATTTGGGAGTTGTAGTTCCTGGGATTTATAGTTAACCTACAATCAAAGAGGATTCTGTCCTCCACCAATGAGGGAATTGAACCAAACTTGGTACACAGAACTCCCATGACCAAGAGAAAATACTGGAAGGGTTTGGTGGGCATTGACCTTGAGTTTTGAAGTTGTAGTTCACCTGTATCCAGAGAGCACTGTGTACTCAAGTAATGATGGATCTGGACCAAACTTGGCATGGATACTCAATCTCCCCAAATGTGATCACTGGTGGAGTTTGGGGGGAAATAGAATTTGATATTTGGGAGTTGTAGCTGCTGGGATTTATAATTCACTTACAATCAAAGAGCATTCTGAACCCCACCAATGATATAATTAGGCCAAACTTCCCACATGGAACCCTCATTTCCAGGGGTCTTCAAACTTGTTAAGCAGAGGGCCAGGTCACTGTCCCTCAAACTGTTGGAGGGCCAGATTATAATTTGAAAAAAACACGAATGAATTCCTATGCACACTGCACATATCTTATTTGTAGTGCAAAAAACACTTAAAAACAATACAATAATTAAAATGAAGAACAACTTTGACAAATATAAACTTATTAGTATTTCAGTGGGAAGTTTGGGCCTGCTTTTGGCTGATGAGATAGGATTGTTGTTGTTGTTGTTGTGTGCTTTCAAGTCGTTTCAGAGTTAGGTTGACCCTGAGCGAGGGCCGAGTAAATGACGTAGGAGGGCCGTATCCGGCCCCCGGGCCATAGTTTGAGGACCCCTGCTCATGGCCAACAGAAATACTGTGTCTTCTGATGGTCTTTGGTGACCCCTCTGACATCTCATTGTGACCCGCCCAGGGGTCCAGACCCCCAGGTTGATAAATGCTGCCTTAGAGTAAGCACTGTAGGTAGAGGGATCTGTATAGCCTATCAAGCTTACACAATGCCTGCACAGCAGCTTGGGGACTGGGAATGTTCAGACGCAGGTTCGCAGCTTGGGAGTAATCCTAGACTCATCACTGAGCCTGGAACCCCAGGTCTCGGCGATGGCTGGGAGAGCTTTCGCACAATTAAAACTTGTGCGCCAGCTGCGCCTGAACCTTGGGAAGTCAGATCTGGCCACGGTGGTCCACGCTCTTGTTACATCCCGGTTGGATTACTGCAACGCACTCTACATGGGGTTGCCTTTGAAGACTGCTCGGAAACTTCAACTAGTCCAGTGAGAAGCAGCCAGATTACTCACCGGAGTGGCGTACAGGGAGCATACCATCCCTCTGTTACGCCAGCTCCACTGGCTGCCGATCCAATTCCGAGCACAAGTGCTGGTTTTGACCTACAAAACCCTATACGGTTCTGGCCCAGTGTATTTGTCCGAACGGATCTCCCTCTACATCCCATCTCGAAATTTAAAATCGTCTGGGGAGGCCCTGCTCTCGACCCCGCCACTATCACAAGTGAGGTTGGCGGGGACGAGGAGCAGGGCCTTCTCAGTGGTGGCCCCTCACCTGTGGAACTCACTCCCCGGGGAGATTAGAACAGCGACTTCCCTTTTGGTGTTCAGAAAAAAATTGTAGACCTGGATATGGGACCCAGCTTTTGGATATTCTGGTAGCTAAGGAAAGATCTGACGATAAACAAGGGCGAACGGAATGGAATGGATAAACGGACTCTGAACACTGAGCATGAGATTGTTTTGCTATTTTACTATGTATTAATGTTTTTAACTTGTTAATCATTTAAATTGCTTTTACATATTGTTTGTTTATTGATTTAGGCATCGACTTGTGCCTTCGTTTATAAGCCGCCCTGAGTCCCCCCTCGGGGGTGAGAAGGGCGGGGTAGAAGTAATTGAAATAAATAAATAAATAAATATCTAAACTCTGATTGCTGGTCTTGGGTGAGTCTTACATATTCATGAAATAGTGGCACAGTGGATTGAACCCTTGTGCCAGCAAGGCTGAAGACCGACAGAGGTTCAAATCCGGGGAGAGTGGGGATGAGCTCCCTCTGTTTGCATTTTTTCAAACTGCTAGGTTGGCAGAAGCTGGGCCTAACAGCAGGAGCTCACCCTGCTCCCCGCATTTGAACCACCAACTTTTTAGTCAGCAAGTTCAGCAGCTCAGTGGTTTACCCTGCTGTGCCACCTGGAGACGCAAGTAGAGATATTACAACAAAGTTCTCAAGAACTTCCTCACATTTGAAAAGTGACCTTAGCCAAAAGATAGCCGTGGGAATCTTACTGCTTCCCCAGTGAAATAGAAACTCTTGTTGGATTGTTTCTATGTTCTTGTTTTGCTTTTTGAAAAGATTTTAATGCATGAAAGGACTGATTGTTTTCTATTGGGAATCATCCCTACCAGCATAAATAAAAACTCTGGAATCATAGCCCCTGGGAAGCACACATACAGTGGTTTTGAACATGTAACCTGTGTTTTGTTCTCACAATGGGACATGAATTGTCTAACTTTTCCCCCGCCCAATGGTAAACTTTTCCATTTGTTTGTCAGCAGTGTCTTTTTGATGCAGGAGACCAAGTTTGAATTCTGCTTGCCTGATGTGAAAAAGGGATTAAGGATATAAATACAAACCACAGAGTAAATAATGATGTTTATCTCGGTCTCTAGATATGCACAGGTGCCACATGGGGCAGTTGTCGGCCACACAATAAATAATTTGATGTTAAGACAGCAGCATACTATTTCTCAAGGCTGAGAAAGGAACAATTTTCCTCCATTTTTATAAAAGTTTACCAAACTGTGTTTCTCTTCAGGATGAAAAGAAATTGAATTTTTAAAAGGGGAAATGGGAGAAATGGAAAAGTTTGGATACATAGTTTCAAATCCGAAAGTTTTAGCCTTTAACATTTCAGTATGCAATGATGTTCATGCTAAATTAGCAAAACCACATATGAAGATGGCAGAAGCCACAGTGACACAATGGATTAAACCCTTGTGCTGGCTAAACTGCTGACCTGAAGGTCAGTGGTTCGAATCCACAAGACGCGGTGCGCTCCAGGTCTGTCAGCTCCAGTTTCCCATGGGGAAATATGAGAGAAGCCTCCCACAAAATGGTAACACTTCCGGTTGTCCCCTGGGCAACATCTCTGCAGACGGCCAATTCTCTCACACCAGAAACAACTTGCAGTTTCTCAAGTCACTTCTGACACAATTTTTAAAAAACGGGCAAGCAATACAACATTGTCAATTGTCTTGTCTACTCCAGGATAGTTGTGTTATGGATCCTTGCTATCCTCTGAGTTTGATTCCAAGCCACCCATTCCATCCCATGGATACCAAAATCTGTATACTATTGCATTGTAAAATGGCAACTGTGCTGGCACGGCAGTGCCAGGAGATTTGAACCTCTTTTTCTTGCACTGCTAGTTTGTATGAATTTATTTAAGCCATGCTTTTTGCAATCAGGTAGCTTCCCCAGGTTGCAGTCATAGGGCCAGCAACCTGGCTATCATCGTTAGAGTTTTTAGACCCACCCTTTTCCCAGGGTTTTGGAGGCAAAGGAAGACTTTTGTTCAGTCTCACTGTTTGAAGCCTAACAGCAGGATGTGTGGGTTTCTCTATCCTACCTGCACAAAAGCTTCACTACTCACAGCTCTGCTGGGGGAGTAAAGGAATAGTTTACGGTTCCAGCCCAGTGTATCTGTCCGAACGGATCTCCCTCTAGTCTAAGATCTTCTGGGGAGGCCCTGCTCTCGACCCCGCCTCTATCACAAGTGAGATTGGTGGGGATGAGGAGCAGGGCCTTCTCGGTGGTGGCCCCCCACCTGTGGAACTCACTCTCCGGGGAAATTAGATCTGCAACATCGCTCCTTTCCTTCAGGAAAAAACTAAAGACATGGATCTGGGACCAGACATTCGGACAAGCGGGCAGATAAAGGAAGAACTTTGATGATGATTAGGAAATGATTAATGGATTACATCTATGGAACTCTGAAAGACGAAACGCTGATCACGAGAGTAGTTTTTATATGATGTGTTATGTACTTGTTGTTGATTGTGTTAACTGTGATAACTGTTTTTAACTATGGTTTTGTATATTATGTGTAATTTGTATAGGCATCGAATTGTGCCTTTTTTGTAAGCCGCCCTGAGTCCTCCTTCGGGGGTTGAGAAGGGCGGGGTAAAAGTACCCGAAATAAATAAATAAAATAGTTCCACAGCTTTTGCTGGGGGAATACAGCCAGCCTTTGCTGGGGCAACAGGACAGTTCCTACAGCCTTCGTGGAGTAATCTAAAGGACACCTTTCAGCTTGGCAGATCTACAGAAATCTTGTCTGGTAAGGGACCACTCGGGCTATCCATAAAGTAGCTTGGAGACGAGAGTAGGGGTGTGATGAACCCTTGCCTTTACAGCCAGGATGCAGGGCACGGAGAAGCCTGTAATCTTAGGAAGATAGAAAGTGGGCTAGGCGAAGCATCAGCGGCCATTTTGGAGAAGGGAGACGCCATCTTAAGTGTAGTTCAGGGAGAGAGGGGCGTGTCCTAGGCATAAGACTGCAGGGAATGGCCGGGATTGGTGTAGAGAAAGGGGGCGGAGCTTTGGAGAAAATGACAGGAAAAGAAGTAGCGTTTTAAAACCCTGAGGCTTGTGTGTGTTAGAGAAGGGAGTTGGAGCGGATAGTTAGGAGAGAGCAGTTGTAGATTAGGAATAGCAGTGAAGAATTAAGAAGAAGTCTAACTTGGAAATAGATTCTAGATAGTTACTTCATAGGAAGGACTATAGCTAGACCAGTGTTTCTCAACCTGGGGGTCGGGACCCCTGGAGGGGTTGCGGGGGGGTGTCAGAGGGGTCACCAAAGACCATCAGAAAACACACAGTTTTTTCTGTTGGTCATGGGGGTTCTGTGTGGGAAGTTTGGCCCAATTCAATCGTTGGTGGGGTTCAGAATGCTCTTTGATTATAGGTGAACTATAAATCCCAGCAAATACAACTCCCAAATGTCAAGGTCTATTTTCCCCAAACCTCACTAGTGTTTACATTTGGGCATATTGAGAATTCGTGCCAGGTTTGGTCCAGATCCATCATTGTTTGAGACCACAATGCTCTCTGGATGTAGGTGAACTACAACTCAAAAAATTCAAGGTCAATGCCCACCAAACCCTTCCAGTATTTTCTCCTGGCCGTGGGAGTTCTGTGTGCCAAGTTTGATTCAATTCCCATCGTTGGTGGAGTTCAGAATGCTCTTTGATTGTAGGTGAACTATAAATCCCAGCAACTACAACTCCCAAATGTCAAGGTCTATTTTCCCCAAACCCCACTAGTGCTTACATTTGGGCATATAGAGAATTCATGCCAAGTTTAGTCCAGATCCATCCTTGTTTGAGTCCACGGTGCTCTCTGGATGTAGGTGAACTACAACTCCCAAAACTCAAGGTCAGTGCCCACCAAACCCTTCCAGTATTTTCTGTTGGTCATGGGAGTTCTGTGTGCCAAGTTTGGTTCAATTCCATCAGTGGTGGAGTCCCCTACTTTGGCAAAGTCATGGAACGTGTGGTGGCATCACAACTCCAGGCATTCTTGGTAGACACGGATTATCTGGATCCGGCACAGTCTGGCTTTAGGCCGGGGCATGGTACCGAGACAGCCTTGGTCGCCTTAGTGGATGATCTGCGCCGGGAGCTCGACAGGGGGAGTGTGTCCCTGTTGGTGCTGCTGGACCTCTCAGCGGCCTTCGATACCGTCGACCACGGTATCCTTCTGGGACGCCTCGCGGGAATGGGTCTTGGAGGTACTGTTTTGCAGTGGCTCCGCTCATTCCTGGAGGGTCGGTCTCAGAAGGTGTTACTGGGAGACTCCTGTTCAACCCCACAACCCTTGTCTTGTGGGGTTCCTCAGGGTTCAATACTGTCTCCCATGTTGTTTAACATCTACATGAAGCCACTGGGAGAGATCATCCGGAGTTTTGGGGTACGGTGCCATCTTTACGCAGATGATGTCCAACTCTGTCACTCCTTTCCACCTGCTACTAAGGAGCTGTCCAGGTCCTGAACCGGTGCTTGGCTGCTGTGACGGTCTGGATGAGGGCGAACAAATCGAAATTGAATCCAGACAAGACAGAGGTACTCCTGGTCAGTCGCAAGGCCGAACAGGGCATAGGGTTACAGCCTGTGTTGGATGGGGTCGCACTCCCCCTGAAGACGCAGGTTCGCAGCTTGGGTGTGACCCTGGACTCATCACTGAGCCTGGAACCCCAGGTTTCGGCGGTGACCAGGGGAGAATTTGCACATTTAAAACTTGTGTGCCAGCTGCGCCCATACCTTGGGAAGTCTGACTTGGCCATGGTAGTCCACACTCTGGTTACATCCCGCCTAGATTACTGCAACACTCTCTATGTGGGGTTGCCTTTGAAGATGGCTCGGAAGCTTCAACTAGTCCAACGAGCGGCAGCCAGATTACTAACAGGAGCGGGATACAGGGAGCATACTACTCCTCTGCTGCGCCAGCTCCACTGGCTGCCAATTAGCTTCCGGGCTCAATTCAAAGTGCTGGCGTTGACCTTTAAAGCCCTAAACGGTTCCGGCCCAAGCTACCTATCCGACCGCATCTGCCTATGAACCCACCAGGACTTTGAGATCTTCTGGGGGGGGCTGCTCTCGATCCCGCCAGCTTCACAAGCACGACTGGCGGGGACGAGAGATAGGGCCTTCTCGGTGGTGGCTCCCCAGCTGTGGAACGCCCTTCCCACAGACATTAGATTAGCACCATCTCTAATGGTATTCCGCAAAAAAGTAAAGACCTGGCTGTGCAGGCGTTCGAATAATTAGTGCAATGAATGGTAATGACATAGGAATGGAACAATGGATGACGAATCTGGATCATGTTTTTTAGTGATGAGACGCTAGTGAATGGTTATTATAGTAATTGTGTACTAATTGTGTATTAGATTAGGTTGTTAACTGTTTTTTATATTGGTGCATTGAATTTTGCTGTTTCTTGTGTGTTGTGAACTGCTGTGAGTCGCCTCCGGGCTGAGAACAGCGGTATAGAAGTAAAGTAAATAAATAAATAAAATAAATACTTCATAGGAAGGACTATAGCTAGACAGTCCCTGAGGTATTGGGCTGTTTGTAGGGAAGAATCTATTTTGAGGGGAAAATATAAATTCCCAGTTTTGAAGTTGTGACTGAAACTGAATTCAAGCACTGTACTATTTAATGCAACCGATAAGCTTTTTGTACCTGAAATACTTTCAAGACTGTTTAATAAACTTGTTATTCTATTTTCACACTACCACAGACTGTGTGTGAATATATTAGATAAAAATATAACCTCTCTAAAGCCAGATCAAACAGCATTGTAACATAAAGAAGTGTTACTTGGTTTCCCTCAGCACTAAAAATAGAAAGTTGGCAGCATAGCCAAACAGAAGAACAGTTTCAATATTTCTCAGTCATCACCCATTATACAGACAAAAACTTACACAGTTTATGTTTCTCCCTGTTAAACAAAAGAATAGTTCCTTTCAAAGTAAATAAGCCTTTCTAATTTGATTAGCCCTTAACAATTGGTGGCCGCTCTACATGTTGGTGTCAGTTGATTGTTTGAATCCATCATATTGGTTTACAGCATTCATTTTGGTCTGTGAATCTTTATAATTTGATTTGGCAGCTAGCGGGATCCATTAATTGATCCAGGTATAATATTGGTGGCAGTATTGGTGAGATCGATTGGCGATCCTTTATAATTTGAGGTGGATATCATTTGATCGTTGATCGATCGTTATAAGGGCCTCACGCCAGCAAGGTAAAGAAAGATTGCCCAAGGAGGGGTCAAAAGATTTCCCTAAGGAAGAAAAGAACAGTTTACCTCCAGTTGCCTGCCCCTTGTTGGCAGATTGAGAAAGCTACCGGTTTTCCAAGGTTATAAAGCGATTAATTTATTTGTTTGAAGATTTAAGCCCAAATAAAGAACTTTGTTGAATTTATTTTGAGCCTCAATAGAACTTTGTGTGGGGAAATCTAAGGGGCCCTTCAGCTGAGGCACCCCGGCATCCTGTTGGGCATACAGAAGGTACGTCCTGTAAACAGACATTATTTCAGGCCCAGCGTGCAACAGCTACCCTGATACAAAACAGCTACCCTGATACAAAATTTGTTTTTTGACAATCTTATTTATTAAAGCCTTTTTAAGCTGTGGATGATTAAATCCGTGCATACAAAACCTGTGGATGCGGAGTACGTAACCATACATGTTCAGTGTAGCCAGTGAAGCAGGCACTTGGCATCTTGTGAATTGACAGCAGTTAGTTTTATTTACTGTTGTTTTAAAATTGTATCATTTTGATTTTATGCTACATGTGTTGATGTTTTTTTTTAATAATTTAATGTGCCTTGTTTTATATTTTTGTACCATTTGAACCTATTGTATGTTATAGGTGCACCCTGGACTGTCTTGTAAACCACCTCGCAGGCCCGTAGCCAGGATTTCGTTTCGGGGGGGGGGCTGAATTTTTTTCAGGGGTTTTTTTGGGGGGGCTGAATTTCAGGGGGGGGCTGAGTCTGAGTGAAAGAGGGTCTAGCCTAGCAAACCTTTTGTATCATTACCCCAATACCCATGCATATGGGATATATTGAGTATGGTGATCAGATCATGATATGAATAAACATAACAGTTTAAATAATGCACCAGTAAGGCCTTTTCGCGAACCACGATGAGAATTTCGGGGGGGGGGGGCTGAAGCCCCTCAAGCCCCCCCCCCCCCCCGGCTACATGCCTTCCACCTCGAGTCCCTTCGGGAGATGGTGGTGGGATATAAATAAATATTATTATTATTAATATTATTATTATTATGATTTGAAACACAATATGAGTCCACAGCAGATACTCTCCTGGCTGTTGTATTGGATCACACGTCAGACACTTCCCAAGTGTCTAGGAATGTGTGATTATTATTATTATTATTATTATTATTATTATTATTATTATTATTATTTGAAAGACAACGAGATGAGTCCACAGCAGACACTCTGCTGGCTGTTGTATTGGATCACATGTCAGACACTTCCCAAATGTCTAGGACTGTGTGATGTATTATTATTATTATTATTATTATTATTATTATTATTATTATTGAAACACAACAAGATGAGTCCACAGCAGACACTCTGCTGGCTGTTGTATTGGATCACATGTCTTCCCTAGTGTCTAGGACTGTGTGATGTATTGGCGAATAATGCGTGCTGACCCCAGTAAGGTGGCCTTCTGCAGCTGGCAGATGGTAATTTTGTCAGCGCCAATTGTGTTTAAGTGCAGGCCAAGGTCTTTAGGCACTGCACCCAGTGTGCCGATCACCACTGGGACCATGACTGGCTTGTGCCAGAGTCCTTGCAGTTCGATTTTTAAATCCTCATATCGTGTCAGTTTTTCCAGTTTCTCTTCACCTCCTGTCACCTGGGATTGCAACATCGACAATCCATACTACTACTACTACTACTATTGAAAATTAAAAGTAGAAGAGGGGAGATTTTTTTAAAAAAAAATAACAAAGTGGCTAGTCAAATATTTGAGAGAGAGCTTGAAATATGGATGAAAGGGGAATATCCATATTTGTAGCAACATATTTGTAGAAAGGAGCAATTCAACCGGTGCAAAATAACATTATAGGTAACCAACAATTTAGCTATACATCATTGTTTGAGTCCACGGTGCTCTCTGGATATAAGGTGAACTACAACTCCAAAACTCAAGGTCAATGCCCACCAAACCCTTCCAGTATTTTCTGGTTGTTGTTGGAGTTCTGTGTTCCAAGTTCTGAGAATTCCATCATTGGTGGGGAGTTCAGAATCTCTTTGATTGTAGGTGAACTATAAATCCCAGCAACTACAACTCCCCAATGACAAAATCATAATTTTTTGAGTAATGGTCACTCATTGGGTGGTTAGGTGTCTTGTGTCCAAATTTGGTGTGAATTCGCCCAGTGATTTTTGAGTTATGTTAATCCCACAAACGAACATTACATTTTTATTTATATAGATAGATATATTTCAGAAATAAACTGGGAATATATAACTAGCATCAATGTCAGTAACAAACGCTATAAAATTAATGAAGTAGATCGTTGAAAGATCATCTCTGTTCTAGCTGAAATTATTGTCCATGAGTACCAGGGGCTTGTGTCTGTGCAACTCCATTACAGTAAATTAAGAAAACGATTAAGTAATAAAACACTTGCAATAGAGGATGACGCCAGTTTAACTGACCTGTACTAAGTACTTGTTTTGTGATTCAGGTTTGTTTATTCGTCATTATTGCTGCTGTTGTTGATGTTGAAAAAAAAATACACACACTGTGATAGGTTTCATTTCTCTTCCTTTTTCACAGACTCGTCCTGTCATTTCTGTGTGTAGTTTTTCCATGCTGTTATTCTATTGAAAAAATGTATTGATCCCCACTGAAGCGATCAAAGCATTGGCTTCTGCTTCCATACTTGCTGAGAGGGATTTGTCCTCCTGGGAAAGCAAGCACTTGAAAGGGAAGCACTACATATATTTGGCAGATGCTTTTCACTATTTACTTGTGTATGGTCTTAGGTGACGTAATCTCTTAAATTGTGTTTATTCTCTGACGAGCACCTCTTGTTAAAAGCATTGTTGCTGTTTTCGTTATATTGTATCACATCTGTGGGTTGGGTATCCCTTATCCGGAATGCGGAGGACCAAAAGCGTTATGTATTTTTAGGCTTGGGCGGTTTCGTTCGTTAATTTCGTAATTCGTTATTGATTCGTATTTAAATTAGCTTACGATCCGATATTGAGCCATGCAGGAGCAACTAAAAATCGAAACGAATTTTTCAATTTATTTCGTAATTGTTTCGTAATTGGTTCGAAATCGTTTCGAAATTGTTTCGTTATTATTTCCGTATGTCTGGTGCAAGTTTTATAGTTGTTGTTTGTTTTATCAGTGATAAAAAAATAAATCACACCAACAGTCAACAACAGAGGGAGAGGGAAGCTTCAGAAGTTCCCCCTGTCCCATTTGGAGGTTTTTTTAGCGTATTGCGCAATCGCGTCCGCCATTAACGAATCAATTCGAAATTTACGAAATTTCGTAAATAACGAAATTTTTTAAAAGAAAAATTCGGAATTCTTTTAAAAAACGAAACGCAATGGACCCCCTAAAAACGAAACGAGTTTAGAAACAAATTTTTCCGTTGTTACCCAGCCCTACTGTTTTCATCATATTTTATCACATCTGTGGGTTGGGTATCCCTTATCCGGAATGCGGAGGACCAAAAGCATTATGTATTTTGGAATACCTTTGGTCCTCCTAGACTCAGTGCTGACTCTTGAAGCTCAGGCATCGGTGGTGGTTGGGAGGGCCTTATAGAATCATAGAATCATAGAATCAAAGAGTTGGAAGAGACCTCATGGGCCATCCAGTCCAACCCCATTCTGCCAAGAAGCAGGAAAATTGCATTCAAAGCACCCCCGAAAATGGCCATCCAGCCTCTGTTTAAAAGCTTCCAAAGAAGGAAGCCTCCACCACACTCCGGGGCAGAGAGTTCCACTGCTGAACAGCTCTCACAGTCAGGAAGTTCTTCCTCATGTTCAGATGGAATCTCCTCTCTTGTAGTTTGAAGCTACGTCCTAGTCTCCAAGGAAGCAGAAAACAAGCTTGCTCCCTCCTCCCTGTGGCTTCCTCTCACATATTTATACATGGCTAGCTATCATATCTCCTCTCAGCCTTCTCTTCTTCAGGCTAAACATGCCCAGCTCCTTAAGCCGCTCCTCATAGGGCTTGTTCTCCAGACCCTTGATCATTTTAGTCGCCCTCCTCTGGACACATTCCAGCTTGTCAACATCTCTCTTGAATTGTGGAGCCCAGAATTGGACACAATATTCCAGGTGTGGTCTAACCAAAGCGGAATAGAGCATGGGGAGCATGACTTCCCTAGATCTAGACACTATGCTCCTCTTGATGCAGGCCAAAATCCCATTGGCTTTTTTTGCCGCCACATCACATTGTTGGCTCATGTTTAACTTGTTGTCCACGAGGACTCCAAGATCTTTTTCACAAGTACTGCTCTCGAGCCTTGCGTCCCCCATTCTGTATCTTTTCCCTATGACTTCCTCTTTATACATGGCTATTGTGACGGAGCGAGTGGCGCCACCTGTGTAGAACTTTAAAGTGCAAAGGTTTAAACTGTATAACATGCCCAAACTTGCCTAGTTTGTAAATGTATAGTTGGATTGATTGGTTATTTATAGCTGTCAATCAATGTTGTTTGCACCAGTTATATTGCTTCCTCAGCTCAATTGCTTGGCTCCACCTCTTCCTGGAGGAGGGCAGAGCTTTTCCTTTTCCATTCTACCATTAAACTTTCTATCAGATAGACGTGAGAAATAGACTTGGCTCTAAAGCCCTTAATTAAGTTACCTCTCATCACCAATTCTAAGGTTTTTACCCTTGGGACTCATACTTCATGTCCGGATTGCCCTGGGCAATGTTGAGGAGACCCAAGCGCCTTCAAACCAGTCCTTTGGCATCTAAAGGAAGACTCTGTGCCTTCAACATTGGCCATTGGACTGGGGGTTGTGTTTGTTCCGACCTTCACAGCCATTGAGAAAAGAGGGAACAGGAAAAGCTTCTCAGCTGCGAAATCTCCTTGGACCCAAGACAACCAGAGACTGTAATGTATATTTCCTTTACCCCTTTGAAGCTTCCAGCTTATTGCCTTAAAGGGATAACTCTTTGTGAACAATAAAACCTATTTTGAGTTATCTACAGTATTTTGGTCCTTGGGAGTTCCAGTTCTTTAAAGGAAGGCAAGAAGCAATCCCCTGGGGGAAAGATGTCACGTCTATGTCTCTTTCACTAAGAGTTTTATAGCCCCCAGGCGCTACGGCATAAACTCAGTTTAATGCCAACGGGCGGCAGCCAGATTACTAACTGGTGCAAATTACAGAGAGCGGTCAACCCTCCTGTTTAAGGAGCTCCATTGGCTGCCGTTTATTTTCCGGTCCCAATTCAAGGTGCAGGTTTTGACCTACAAAGCCCTGAACGGTTTGGGACCCGCCTACCTGCGCGACCGCATTTCCGTCCCCGAACCCACACGACCTCTTCGATCTTCCGGAGAAGCTCTTCTCTCGCTCTCGCCCTCATCGCAAGTGTAACTTGTGGGGACGAGAGAGAGGACCTTCTCTGTGGTGGCCCCCCAGCTCTGGAATTGGCTCCCCAGAGATATTAAGCAATCTTCAGGAGGAGCCTGAAAACTTGGTTATTCCAATGTGCTTTCAATGATTGAATATAAGATACTCCTTGACCAAACTTTGTATAAAATGACCTCAGAAGCACTTTATTTTATGATTCATGCAATTAAATCCTACCTCAACCTCCCTGGTTTTTACATTGTCGTATCCCCCAGTGTTTTAAATTTTATCCTTTAATTTGGCCCAGCCCAGTGTGATTATTTGTGGTTTAATGTTTGATTTTATGCAGCTATATCGTTTACTTTGAAACTCTCTGCCCCGGAGTGTGGTGGAGGCTCCTTCTTTGGAAGCTTTTAAACAGAGGCTGGATGGCCATCTGTCAGGGGTGCTTTGAATGCAACATTCCTGCTTCTTGGCAGAATGGGGTTGGACTGGATGGCCCAGGAGGTCTCTTCCAACTCTAGGATTCTATGAAACAAATGGTTGTAAATAGGGACATTTCCAGAAGATAGCAGACCTAAAGGCATCCAACAGGCCTCTTCATACTGCAGTCTGCAAAAAAGTCCACTTTGTTGAAGAATCTGCCTTGTACACTGATTTTCCACTACTTGTTTCTTCTCAATGACCCCTACTATTTTAGCATATGGAAATCCCATGTTTCTAATCTGAGTTATGAGATTTCCCATGCTACTCCAGATCTATCTCCTCTCTACAATTCTCTAAGTTGGTGTTGGCAGTAGAGACCTCTTTTTCTGTAACACATGTGCATGCATATGGACGTTCTTGAGCTTTAACATGATTTCTCCTTCTCACACAATAACAAAGCTCATCTTGAAGCGTAGATAACAGATGGCAAGGCAATCCATTTTTTTCCCACTTGTCATATTTTCGAACCAAAAGTACAAGCCTCAAATTGGTTTTTAAAACAGGACAGGACAGCTTGTTGCTGAGTAAATTAATATTACATAATAGGCAGAGAACAGCCTTTTGCAATGCATAAAAGTAGAGAAGGAGGCATATATATAGCATACCAAATTATGTACGCCAAAGATTTTCAGAAGAAAATCAGCTTTTGCTCTTATTGATTATAGCAAAGTCCTTGATGATAAAGATCATGAAAAAACCTTATGGGTGTGCTACAACATTTGATTATCCTA
Organism: Anolis sagrei ordinatus; assembly: GCF_025583915.1. Taxonomy (NCBI): domain Eukaryota; kingdom Metazoa; phylum Chordata; class Lepidosauria; order Squamata; family Anolidae; genus Anolis; species Anolis sagrei. The sequence continues at coordinate 13,193,279 of NW_026847882.1, read as the reverse complement.
ATGTGTAGTCTGTAGTCAGGACAAGGGTTGGATAATAATAGAACAGAATATAGAGAATTGGAATAGTTTCCATTTGCAGAAGGGTCAGACAAGGCTGCGTTTTATCACTTTATGTCTTTAACTGCTGAATATAACATAAATAAAGCAGGATTAGACGCAGAGGAGGAAGGCATGAAAATTGGAAGAAGAAATCTGAACAGTTTAAAATATGCAAATGAAAACACTTTATAAGCTGGATATATCAATAATAATCATAATAATAATAAACTTTATTTATACAATATCAATATCAAGCATGGGCAAGTGAAAAATGTGGTCAGCAAAGAATATATCAAAAGAGTCAGAAAAGTTTTGAAGAGCAAATTAAATGGCAGAAATACAATTGTGCTGTCACACGTTGGGCTTATAATAATTGTCTTTTGAACAGGATATGCTCTTTGTGCCCAGCGGGAAGCCGGGTTGCCTTGGCTGAGAGGCCCTAAGGATTTTCCTATACAAAAGTCTTTAGATGCTTGAAAAGTTTAACAAAGTCCTTTATTATTGCTTAGATCTTCAACAATTTAAACAAACACTTCTCAGATCTTCAACAAGTCAAACAAATGCTTCTTAACTTGCCCAAATGGACAGGTAACTGGCTTCGTGAACTGTTTCTTTTCTTTAAAAGGAAAACCCTTTTTAACCCCTCCCAGGCAATCTACTTCCTATGCTTGCTGGTGTGGGCTCTACTCCGGGCTCCAATTGCTTCTTCTTTTCCACGAAAGTTGTGGAGCTGTTTCCCCCGGATGCTGTGAGAAACGAAGCTTGTCTACAGATGGAGCTGATCCACGTCCTGTAGCTAAGCTTTCCACTATAAGACTGAACTCAAAATGGTTCCCTTTCCCTCCCAGAACCCTGGAAAAAGGGACAGAACCAAAACTTAACAATGATAGACAGGTCAATGGCCCTATAATTTCAAACCAAGGGAAGCCACCTTACTGCAAAATGCATGGAACCTTGGAATACATGCAAACACTCAATAGAAAGAAAATGAAGCTGAAGCTCCTGGTACAGCCGTAACGGTACAATGATCAAGGCTATCAACACCTGGGCCATCCCCATCATTAGATACATGGCTGGGATTGTGAACTGGACATAAGCAGAGCTGGATGATCTGGACAGAAAACAAGGAAACTGATGACAATCCACTACTCATTACACCCATGTAGTGATGTCAACAGACTTTACCTGCCCCGAAAATCAGGAGGCAGAGAGAAGGCTTCTGCAAGTGAAAAAAAATGGTAGAAGAAGAGAAACACGGACTGGCAGATTATGTGAAAGGCAGTCAAGAACCAACACTGAGGGATGTCAATAGTAGTAAACTGCTCAAAGCGCAAAATACAAAGAGGGAATACCATAAAAACACAATCCAGGGCAGAAGAGAAAACTGGCAAAAGAAGGCTCTCCACGAACAGTTCCTGGGAAAAATTGAGAGCCAATTTGACAAAGAAAAAACATGGCTGTGGCTCACAAATGGAACTCTGAAAAAGGAGACAAAGGAGGGCCTGATTCTGGCAGCCCAAGAACAAGCCATTCGAACCAATGCCATCAAAGCCAGAATTGAAAAGTCGACAACAGATCCCAAATGTAGACTCTGCAAGGAAACAAATGAAACAATCGATCACATCCTCAGCTGCTGCAAGAAGATCGCGCAGACAGACTGCAAGCAGAGGCACAATACCGTTGCTCAGATGATTCATTGGAACTTGTGCCACAAATATCATCTGTCTGCTACAAAGAACTAGTGGGATCACAAGCCAGAAAAAGGTACAGAAAATGAATATGCCAAACTCCTCTGGGACTTCCGGATTCAGACAGACAGAATTTTGGAGCATAATACTCCTGACCTCACAATCGTGTTAAAAAACTAAGTATGGATTGTTGATGTTGCAATCCCAGGTGACAGCAGGATTGCAGAGAAACAACTGGAAAAGCTGACACGATATGAGGTCTATTTTCCCCAAACTCCATCTGTGTTGATATTTGGGTATATTGAGTACTTGTGCCAAGTTTGGTCCAGATCCATCATTGTTTGAGTCCACAGTGCTCTCTGGATGTAGGTGAACTACAACTCCCAAACTCAAGGTCAATGCCCACCAAACCCTTCCAGTATTTTCTCTTGGTCATGGGAGTTCTGTGTGCCAGGTTTGGTTCAATTCCACCGTTGATGGAATTCAGAACGCTCTTTGATTGTAGGTGAACTATAAATCCCAACAACTACAACTCCCATATGACAAAATCATAATTTTGTTTGCTTGCAGCCCTGGGTTTCAGGGACTCTGCAGATAGGTGGCTTCCATTTGGTTGCAGTCATAGGGCAAGACACCTGTCCGTCATCATTAAGTTTGGTTCCGCCCCTTGCTCAGGGCAATTGGGAAGGGAAGGGAGCCATTTTTTAGTTAAATCTCAGCAAGGAAAGCTAATGTACAGGACATGTGAAAGCTTCCCCTGTACAAAAGCTTCAACCCTTAAGACTTTCCAGGAGAAAAGTCTTAAGAGCAAACCAGAGAACTCCAGGGAAGCCTTCCCAAAGCTTTGAGGAATTTCCAGGGGAGAACAGCGTTAAGAGTCTCCAAAGACTTTCCAGGGAAACACCCCTAAAGATCAAAGAATTCCAGCTCGAGCGTCTACTGCCTTACTGGTAGGTCCACTCGGCACTCGAGACACAGTTCGACCCGGTAGCGGAGCCCACATCAGTAAGGGTTAGATTACAGTCAGCCCGGGAGAAGTTAAAAAGGGATTTTCCCTTAAAGAGGTTATTGAAGACAGCTGCCTGTCCTTCGTGGGCAAGATTAGAATTCACCAGTTGCCTAAAAGCTTGGAATCATTTGTTTAACTTTACTGAAGTCAAGAGAAGTTTCTGTTTGATTGTTCATTAATAAAGAACTTTGTTATACTTCACAAGCCATCTAAAGACTATTTGTGGTGGAAACCACTGAGAACTTCTTTTCGGGCCCCCTGGCTTCCCGCTGGGCAAAGGTTGCACGTCCTGTTTAAAGACAATTATTTACAGGCCCAGCGCGCGACAGAACATTCATGTTACATCCCATTTAGACTACTGCAACGCTCTCTACGTGGGGTTGCCCTTGAAGACTGCTCGGAAGCTTCAAATGGTCCACGCTCGGCAGCCAGGTTACTAACAGGAGCGGCACTCAGGGAGCATACACACTCCTCTGTTGCGCCAGCTCCACTGGCTGCCAGTTTGCTACCGGCACAATTCAAAGTGCTGGTGTAGCCTATAAAGCCCTAAACGGTTCCAGCCTACTTACCTCTCCGAACGTATCTCCCTATGAACCAACTAGGACATTTAAGATCGTCTGGGAGGCCCTGCTCTTGGTCCCGCCTGCATCACAGGCGCGCCTGGCGGGGATAAGAGACAGGACCTTCTCGGTGGTGGCCCCTCGGCTGTGGAATGCCCTACCTGCAGACATCAGACAGGCCCCCTCACTGTTGGCGTTCCGGAGGAAGGTGAAGACCTGGCTCTTCGAACAAGCGTTTGGCTAATCAGTGCAATGGAATATAGGAACACTGTGCAATCGAACATAGGAATATGTAACAAGGATTACGAGAAGGATTCTGATTTGTTGTTGAGGCGCTATGATTAGGATAGTGATTGTTTCTTGATATTGATTGTTATGTAGAATGTAGAATGTGTTTTATCTGCTTTGATACTGTCTTGTGATAATTTGTATTATGTAAACCGCTTTGAGTCGCCTAAGGGCTGAGAAAAGCGGTATAGAAATAAAGTAAATAAATAAATGTATGGAGTCAAAGTTGAGTTGACAGCAGTTAATAATGTGTATGTGTGTGAATTACACTTATACAATCGCACAACATTCTTAGGCAGTAGCCAAGCCCTCATATCCTGGCCACGTCAACTGCAGATTCCTTCCCTAGGCATTCAGTGTGTGATGTCTGGTTCACTGTAAAGCATCCTCCAAAGTTGGGGTGGAGGGGTGTGTGAAGTAGACCTAAATTTGAATCTGAAAAAGTATATTTTCAGTATTGCTCATAGTCATTTCTGGAAATAAAGGGAAGCAATGGGAATTACATTACCTCAAGCGATAACATTTTATTTGCATTTATCCGGAAAATGTTCTGTTTCAGATGCAAGATACAGGAGTTGTTTTGATGATAACATCTGCAAAGTTTGACCTGCAGTAATTTGAGTTTCTTGTAGAATATATTTTTTTTTTAAAAAAAATATTTAGTAGTCAGCACTAAAACAGACACGAATGCTACTTGAGCAAGAAAGGAGATGAACTAACTTAGCTTTTACTTTTTCTCTCGAAATAGAATGTCATGTTTGGCTTTTTCTTTGTAAGCTCTCTTCTCTTTTTGTTTGAAGCTTACAGCCAGAAGGCAGTGAAGTCCTCCTTGGCCCAGAAGTAACTTGTGGTCCCCCAGAAGTGACAGTTTCTACCCCGTTTGCCTTGACAATACCACACTGTGCAGAAGTGAACTCTGAACACTGGAACATTCATGTGAAAAAGAAAAAGCATCAGGGCAAATGGGAGGTAAGTGACACTCTTTCCGGAGAGGAAGAGATAGATGGATTCAAAAATGGATGAAACAACGTAAAACATGGTTTTCCCGGAGAGCTAAATGAGTTGTATATTTTTGATCTTTAATGAGAATGTATGCAAATGACAGCAATGGAGATACTTATATATTTACTTAATTACTTAGCCGATCCCTCGTTGTCCGAGTAGGATAGTCTTCCAAGATCAGTGTACTGGTGGTGGATCCGTAGGTGACTGTGGAGCCCAATTCTTGATCTGCATGTTCTCCCGCAGTGAGGGCATTGGTTTGCAGGTGGAAGGCGGTCCTGGTTGGGGTTGGTGCATTTCTTTCTTTCACTCTCCATTCGTGCCTCTTCAAAATCTACAGCACTGCTGGTCACAGCTGACCTCCAACTGGAGTGCTCAAGGGCCAGGGCTTCCCAGTTCTCAGTTGTCAATGCCAGGGTTTTTTAAGGTTGGCTTTGAGCCCATTTTTAAATCTCTTTTCCTCCCCACCAACATTCCATTTTCCATTCTTGAATTCGGAGTAGAGCAACTGCTTTGGGAGACAGTGGTCAGGCATCTGGAAAACGTGGCCGGTCCTGTGGAGTTGATGGCGGAGGACCATTGCTTCAATTCTGGTGATCATTTTGACATTTGTCCGCTTGTCTTCCCAAGAGATTTGTAGGATTTTCTGAAGGCAGCGCTGATGGAATCGTTCCAGAAGTTACATGTGACGTCTGTAGACCACGTCTTGCAGGAGTATAGCAGGGTTGGGAGGACAATAGCTTTTTAAACAAGCACCTTGGTCTCCCTATGGATGTCCCAGTCCTCAAACACTCTCTGCTTCATTCGGAAAATGCTGCACTCACAAAGCTCAAGCAGTGTTGTATTTCAGGTTAGACTCCTCCAGCTCCGCCCCCCAAAGTAGTTACGACCGGGTTGGTTATTCTTCCTCAGTGGGAGGAGGCAAAAGCTCTCTCCCTTCGCCAGCTGTGCTGGCGAGAGAAAGATAATTCTCCTTGGAAATTCTCCATCTCCTTTTTTCATATTTAATGCAAACCAAACAAATATGAAATAATGCATTGCTATCATGCATACTCTAAACCAGGAGTCCTCAAACTAAGGCCCGAGGGCCAGATACAGCTCTCCAAGATCATTTACCAGGCTCAGGGTCAACCTAAGTCTGAAACGACTTGAAAGCACACAACAACAACCCTATCTCATCAGCCAAAAGCAGGTCCACACTCCCCATTGAAATACTCCTAAGTTTCTATTTGTCATTTTAATTATGGTATTGTTTTAAAGTGTTTTTGCACTGCAAATAAGATATGTGCAGTGTGCATTCATGTTTTATAATTTCTCAAATTTCTCAAATTATAATCCAGCCCTCCAACAGTTTGAGGGACTGTGATCTGGCCCTCTGTTTAAAAAGTTTGAGGACCCTGCACTACAGCATATGTGGGATGGTTGCAATGCTCTGGTTACATCCTATTTAGATTACTGCAAATCTCTACGTGGGGTTGCCTCTGAAGACTGCCCGGAAGCTCCAACTAGTCCAACGAGTGGCAGCCAGATTACTAACAAGAGCGGGGTACAGGGAGCATACTACTCCTCTGTTGCGCCAGCTCCACTGGCTGCCAATTAGCTTCCGAGCACAATTCAAAGTGCTGGTGTTGAACTATAAAGCCCTAAACGACTCCGGCCCAGTTTACCTGTCCGAACGTATTCTCCCCTATGAACCATCAAGATTGTTAAGATCATCTGGAGGGGCCCTGCTCTCGGTCCCACCATCCTCGCAAGCGCGTCTGGTGGGGACGAGGGACAGGGCCTTCTCGGTGGTGGCCCCTCGGCTCTGGAACTCTCTCTCACTGGAGATCAGAACTGCCCCTTCTGTCTTGACGTTCAGAAAATAGGTGAAAACATGGCTCTGGAAATTGGCATTCAACGAGTGAGTCAATATTTTGTGATATGGATGGATGATGACGAACAACAATTTTATTGTGACGACTGACCATTGTAATCATATGTTATGACACCACTTCCCCACCGCCAACTACGGACAACTCCTCCACCACGCACCACTTCATCCAGACCACCACCACTGCTCTACTAACACAAACCGCGTCGAGAAGAGAGGCTAAGCTTCGGACACGACTGACCATTGTAATTATATGACTGTATTTTGCTCTTTTACTGTTTTAGTGTAATATGGAATATGATGTTTTTAATGATTGTTTGTGATATTGTTGTTGGAAACCGGCCTGAGTCCCTCGATGGAGGTGAGAAGACTGGTATACAAAATTTCTAAATAAATAAATACTGCTTTTCTCCCTCTTTGACTGTGATGTTCTTATGCATACAGGAGGTTATGTCGGTGGAAGAAGAAACCACTTCCTGCTACTGCCTCTGGGACCCTTATGCTTGTCACATACTTTTGGACTCATTTGGGACTTATGCCATTATGGGGGAATCCCTTTCTGATTGTTCTGTTAAAGAGCTAAAAGTAGCTGTCTTTGGCAGTATGTCTTGCAACTCACTGGATTACAGCCTGCGAGTGTACTGTGTGGACAACACCCCCTGTGCATTTCAGGTAATGTAGCAAAAGCGTGACTTTTCTTTTTTTGGATGTTGGTTTCTGCTGCTTCCTGGGGAAAGTTGGGGTGCTGGAGAAAGCAAAACAAAGAACATAAAGAGAGATAGGCCAATAAACATATTTCTTTTTTGCAGACTTTGGATTTGGTTGTCTTTTATTACAATATTTATTATTTATTTATTTACAGCTTTTATATTCCGTCCTTCTCACCCCACAGGGGACTCAGGGCGGATTACAGTGTACACATATATGGCAAACATTCAATGCCAATTTTTGACATACAAACATATACAGACATACACAGAGGCTATTTAACTTTTTCTGGCCGCCAGGGGAGCTGTCGCTTTCATCGTCCATCTGCGACGCTGATGAAGCACTTCCGCATTCCCCGCATGCTTCCCCGCTGGAATGCTTTGCTGGAGTCTTCTTTATGGCCTCATAAATCAGTTAATTTAGCCTCCCCACACTTTAAGGTGGTACCTTATTTCCTACTTGACAGATGCAACTGTCTTTCGGGTTGCAAAGGTCGACAACAGGCTACACACAATTGGTTGGAAACCCACTCCAACCCGGGCTAGCTTCGAACTCATGACCTTTTGGTCAGAGTGATCTTAATGCAGCTGACACTCAGCCAGCTGCGCCACAATCCCGGTGCTGTACGACTAACATAGCTACCTGAAATATATTTTTTCAGAGCAGATGAAACCTGTCCTCATCACTGCTTCTTTGCTACCAATCTTTTGCTCTGTTTGTTCATGGCCAAAGTGAAGCCATGCAGTCAGCTTCATCTTTTTCTGTGGAAGCATTTGAAAAGAAAGACGTGAAGAGATATGGCTTCAGACATGTTCCTTTTATGCCACTAACACAACTGGAGAAGACCCTGCCTCCTTATTGCCAATTCAATATCACCATCTCAAATCCATTTCTTTCCTCAGAACACTATAACATATATATTCTAGCTGTCCCCTGCCACGCGTTGCTGTGGCCCAGTCTGGTGATCTGGAAAAATGAAGTAATTATAAAGTGTTGATTTCTAATATATTTAATTTCTTTATTCTTGTGGGTAAGCAGTACTTCTTGTTATTTCTTTGTCAGTGTTGATGTGGAGATTGTTTGGTTTGCCTACTTTGGAACATGCAATGTATCATTGTACTTGCATTGTCGAAGGCTTTCATGGCCAGAATTACTGGGTTGTTGTAGGTTTTTTTGGGCTATATGGCCATGGTCTAGAGGCATTCTCTCCTGACGTTTCACCTGCATCTATGGCAAGCATCCTCAGAGGTAGTGAGGTCTGTTGGAACTAGGAAAAAGGGTTTATACAAGGGGTATTTTTTAAGTAAGGCCCATTTTGTTGTAGACACTAGTAGTTCATGCGCTTACTGCAACGAGTGCATGCGTCGTGTACCAGCATGCCTTGGGAACAACTGTGCTCAGTTTCCGCTCTGTAGCTAACCTGTAAGGTTCTGTTCTGTGCTTTAAGAATGTTTAAGACTATCAACTCATCCGCCGATGAATTTCTGCAGCAGGCAGGTTCCTTGTTGACAAAAACTGTATCACTGAGCGAACCACATGCGGCGGGTGAGTTGACTGTACAGGTTAGCTACAGAGCAGAAACTGAGCACAGTTGTTCCCGAGGTTGCGGTATGCGAGGTTGCGAACTACTAGTGTCTACAACAAAACGGACCTTACTTAAAAAATACCCCTCGTATATCTGTGGAATGACTAGGGTGGGAAAAGGACTCTTGTCTGCTGGAGCTAGGTGTGAATGTTTCAACTGACCACCTTGATTTGCATATTATGGCCTGACAGTGCCTGGAGCAAACTTTTGTTGAGATGTGATTAGATGCTTGCCATAGATGCAGGTAAAACGTCAGGAGAGAATGCCTCTAGACCATGGCCATATAGCCCGAAAAAACCTACAACAACCCACTATCATTGTCCTTCTTTAGGGGCCCCTTTCAAATCTATGGTACTATATCTCTGTGTGTGTGTGAATCATATCTATCTATATCTGTGGATGCATGGCTCTTTGTCAGGAGGGCTTTGATGATGTTTTCTTGCCCTAGTGAAGGGAGTTGGACTGGATGGCCCTAAGTATTTTCTGTTGGTCATGGAGGTTCTATGTGAGAAGTTTGCCTCATTTCTGTCGCTGGTGGGGTTCAGAATGCTCTTTGACTGTAGGTGAACTATAAATCCCAGTATCTACAACTCCCAAATGTCAAGGTCTATTTTCCCCAAACTCCATCTGTGTTCATATTTGGGCATATGGAATATTTGTGCCAAGTTTGGTCCAGATCCATCATTGTTTGAGTCCACAGTGCTCTCTGGATGTAGGTGAACTACAACTCCCAAACTCAAGGTCCATGCCCATCAATGCCCATGGGAGTCCTGTGTACCACGTTTGGTTCAATTCCATCATTGATGTTCAGAATGCTCTTTGATTGTAAGTGAACTATAAATCCCAGCAACTACAACTCCCAAATGACAAAATCCATTTTTTTAGTGATGGTCACTCCTTGGGTTAGTAGGTGTCTTGTGGCCAAAATTGGTGGCAATTTGTCCAGTGGTTTTTGAGTTATGTTAATCCCACAAACGAACATTACATTATGTATGTATCATTGGTGTTCAGAATGCTCTTTGATTGTAAGTGGACTATAAATCTCAGCAACTACAACTCCCAAATGACAAAATAAATTTTTTGAGTGATGGTCACTCCTTGGGTTAATAGGTGTCTTGTGGCCAAAATTGGTGGCAATTCGTCCAGTGGTTTTTGAGATATGTTAATCCCACAAACTAACATTACATTATGTATGTATACACACACACACACACACATACATACATATATAATCAGTGAGGTACAAGGAGATGAACTTCAAAAGTGCACTTGGAAATCATGCAAAACTCCATTTGAAATCTTCTGATTAATAATTAAGCACATATTTAAATAGAGAACTGTCATGAAACATGTATTTTAATAGCTAAAGATAGCAATTTAAAGATAGGTAGCCCTTTAAAATTTAACTAAAAATTAATTGATTTCTACCTTTTTAAATTTTTTTTCCCAAAGCTTAAATAGCCGGTGTGTGTGTTTGTAGGGGGGGATGTTGCAAATTTCTGCCTGGAAAGGAATGCCATGTCCCTGCTCCCAAGCCTATTTACTGCTTTGCTTGTATCAGCTTAAAGTCTATTTTTTTCTGTTCTGTACAACATTGGCTGTTGTTCTTTTTTACATGGCTTTAAAGCAGTGATTCCCAATCTGTGGTCCGTGGACCACCAGTGAAACCACATGTCATCAAGAGTGACTTGTCCCGTGAAACCCTCTTATAGTGCCGAGGCAACAGGGAAGTCGGAAGGGGAGAGGCTGACTACCCATGAAAGTTTATTATCACATCAGCTCTAGATTATTAAATATGGGCAATCAGATAGTGACTATTGGATGTTTTGTATCAGAAACTAGAGCTGATGTGGTCTATCCAATGCAATTCTCTGAATCAGCACCCCAAATAATCAAACCAAATCTAAAGTTGACCAAAAACTGATTCGTAACCCTTAGGTAGTCATGTTGGAGAGAGTTCCCTGGTCAAGTGGTCCCTGGTCAAAAGAAAGGTTGCAAACCACTGCTTTATAAAGGCATGCTACATGGAGCACCAGATGGTGGTAACTGTAATGGCAGTAATAGTGTAGTAGTGCTAACACTATTAGTTCTGGATCCAATGGGCTGGTCATTTTCGGAACTTGCTACTCAGGCTCAGGCTTATTCCTCAGTTAATCTAGTCATTTTGAGCAATTGCATGCAGGAGCTATTTTTGTTGTGACCTGCTTCTCACTGTTACTCCCGGAGCTGTCACTCAAAGCTGTAGGATAGATGCTGTTTTGCACGACACATGCAAAGGAATGGATTATGGCTGCTTTTGGAATTTGGTGCTGAGGTCATGATGATGTGGATGTGCTGATTTTACCTACAGTTTTGTGCTCATCATCTTGAACTCACTTGACAGTAGACTATTACTGGAGTTGTTTTTCTAGGCCTTCTCATTTCATGTCAGAACTAGCCGTCCTCTGCCACGCGTTGCTGTGGCCCAGTCTGTGTATATGTGTTTTGTGTGTATGTATTTGTGTATATGTGTATATATATGTGTGTGATTTTGTGCATGCATTGTAATGTATTTTTATTTTTTGGCTTATTAAGTCTCTTCCACTGTATTTTCAGTGTCTTTATGAGTGATGATCACTTGTTGGCCTGATAGGTGTATTGTGTCCAAATTTGGTGTTAATTTGCCCAGTGGTTTTTGAGTTACGTTAATCCCACAAATGATGTTCTGTCGCGCGCTGGGCCTGTCTTTAATTTAGGATGTGCAACTTGAGCCCAGCGGGAAGCCAGGGACCCCCGAGGAGAAGCTCTCAGGCATCTTCCACCACAAATGGTCTTTAGATGGCTTGTGAAGTATAACAAAGTCTTTTATTAATGAGCAATCAAACAAAAACTTTTCTTGTCTTCAATAAAGTTAAACAAATGCTTCCAGGCTTTTATGCAACTGGTGGCTTCCTAATCTTGTCCTCGAAGGACAGGCAATTGTCTTCAGTAACTGTTTCTTATACTTTAAAGAAAATCCCTTTTTAACTTCTCCCAGGCTGACTGTAATCTAATCCTTACTGATGTGGGCTCCGCTACCGGGTCAAACTGCTTCTTGAAACACTGAGTGGACCTACCAGTAAGGCCAGTAGATTCTCCAGCTGGAGTTTTGTGGTCTTCCAAACTGTTTTCCCTCCGAGATTCCTCAAGGCTTTAGAGCTGTTTCCCTGGAAATCTTTGGAGATCTTTGGATGCTCTTTAGACTGATCTCCCCCGGAAAGTTGAAGCTTTTATACAGGGGAAGCTTGCACACATCCTGTACATTAGCTTTCCTTACTGAGACTAACTAAAAATGGCTTCCTTCCCTTCCCAATTGCCCTGAGCAAGGGGCAGAACCAAACCTAATGATGATGGACAGGTGACTTGCCCTATGACTGCAACCAAAGGAAGCCACCTATCTGCAGAGTCCCTGAAACCTTGGACTGCAAGCAAACATTTAATACAAGTTGGAGCTCCTGGTATAGCCGTACCAGAACAAATGAATATTACATTTTTATTTATATAGACTAGCTGTACCCACCACGCATTGCTGTGGCCAACCTTTCCTCCCTCTTTCTCTCTTTCTTTCTCTCTTTCTTTCTCTCCTTCTTTCTTTCCTTCCTTCCTTCTCTTCCTCCTCCCTTCCTTCCTCACTTTTCTTTCCCTTCCTCTTTCTCCCCTTTCTTCCTTCTCTACCTATTCTTGGACTGCAACTCCCAGTAGTCTTCCTGATCAATCTACCTACCTACCTACCTACCTGCGTACCTATCTCTATCTAATCTATCTATCTGATCGATTTTTGGAGGGTTTCTGGGGGTTTCAATCCAAGAATAGGAAATTGGAAATATGCAGGAGATATATCCAAGGAGAAGAAAGCTTGCAGCTTGGAAGCAGTGCATTTGGATCATCCTCTTCTTCTAAAGGGCCTGGTGTAAGGGATGCTGGGAGCTCTAGTCTGAAAGAGAGTGTGGATATGCTATTGTGTGTTGTGTTTGCCGGAGAGGTTGTTTTTGCACATGCGCTGTAGCATCTTTTTGCCTTTTCGGCCTTTTTCTGTTGTGTTTTTCAGTGTTTGCATGAGTGATGGTCACTCGTTGGACTGATAGGTGTATTGTTTCCAAATTTGGTGTCAACTCATCCAGTGGTTTCTGAGTTATGTTAATCCCATAAACGAACATTACATTTTTATTTATATAGACTAGCCGTCCCCTGCCACGCATTGCTGTGGCCCAGTCTGGTGATCTGGAAAATAAAGTAATGAGAAAGTGTTGGTTTCTAATATATGTAATTTCTTTATGCTTCTGGGTAAACAGTATTTCTTGTTGTTTCTTTGTCAATGTTGATGTGGAGATTGCCTGGTTTGCCCACCCTGGAACATGCAATATATCATTGTCCTTCTTTAAGGGTCCCTTTCAAATCTATAATACTATATCTCTCTGTGTGTGTGAATCATATATATATTATCTATCTATATCTATGGCTGAATAGCTCTTTGTCAGGAGGGCTTTGATTGCGTTTTCTTGCTCTGGTGAAGGCAGTTGGACTGTTCGTCATGGGGGATTCAGTGTGGGAAATGTGCCCCAATTCCGTCGTTGGTGGAGTTCAGCATGCTCTTTGATTGTAGGTGAACTATAAATCCCAGTAACTACAACTCTCAAATGTCAAGGTCTATTTCTCCCAAACTCTATCTGTGTTCATATTTGGGCATATTCGTTCCAAGTTTGCTCCAGATAATAATAATAATAATAATAATAATAATAATAATAATAATAATAATAAACCTTTATTTATACTCCGCTACCATCTCCCGCAGGACTCGGTGCGGCTTACAAGAGGCTGAGCCCAAACACATCATAAAACATAACAACAACAAAACAACAATAAATAACTCATAAAAGCAAAAACAATACAATAATAACATGACGCATTTTAAAAACTTGTGGCATGGCCAAATGTAAGAATTAAAAATTCTTCTAAGGGAAATAGGAGGGATATTTTGGGGTAGGTAGGCTTGTAGACAATTCTAAGTCTCTCGTAAAGTGCATTTAGGACATATTGCTTAGGGTCCATCATTGAGTCCACAGATCCATCATTGAGTCCACAGTGCTCTCTGGATGTAGGTGAACTACAACTCCAAAACTCAAGGTCAATGCCCACCAAACCCTTCTAATATTTTCTGTTGGTCATGGGAGTCCTCTGTGCCATGTTTGGTTCAGTTCCATCATTGGTGGAGTTCAGAATGCTCATTGATTGTAGGTGAACTATAAATCCCAGGAACTACAACTCCAAAATGACAAAATCAATTTTTTTGGGTGATAGTTACTCCTTGGGTTAGTAGGTGTCTTGTGGCCAAATTGGGTGGCAATTTGTCCAGTAGTTTTTGAGTTAAACCCACAAATGAACATTATATTTTTATTTATATAGATTGTTCCTGAGTCTCAATTTCAGAATCATTAAAATGAGTCACATCTATAAACTTACTAATATTGTCCAACAATTAAAATGTAGAAGCCACCATTTTATGAAGAATCTAACTGTTAGATACATCTCAGATGAGGGCTGGAAAGCTGAATCGTAGCTTGGAGAGAAGGAAGCAGTGAGAATTCTTATTGTCCTTTTGTTTTCTCCATCTTTTCCTTCTCCGTTGCAGGAAGTGATTTCAGAGGAGAGGCAACAGGGAGGACAGTTGCTGGAAGAACCAAAGCTGTTGCATTTCAAAGGGAATACCTTCAGTCTTCAGATATCTGTCCTTGATATCCCACCTTTCCTCTGGAGAATCAAACCATTCACTGCATGTCAGGTATTTGGGTAACAAGACTGGTGTTTTTGTGCATAATTTTCACATAAATTTAAAGCTCCAAGGCATTTCTCAGTGATCTTCAATGGTATCCCTAATGGGCATACATGCTTTATGAATAAATAATATAGTTTGTGATTGGTCTCCTTGCTCTGTGTTGATAAGATATTTTCCAAGGAATGGGTCCAAATCATTAATGACCCACCAGATATTTTTACCTCCATCTTTATATGTGGTTTTAATGCTAATTAGCCTAGCATGCCTATTAATTAAATCCCTGTGCTACAAATTACAACTAAAAGTTTGGAGAGCATTGTGGAAATCAATCATCAGTTCATTGTAATTTAACAAGACTTGAGCTTTTTTGAGTTTGAGCGATATATGCTATGAAGATTACATGGACATTCATTGAGATTGGGAGACAATGGGTAGGGAAATAATGTAGTTAACTTTAATACCGTATATACTCGAATATAAGCCGACCCGAATATAAGCCGAGGCACCTAATTTTACCACAAAAAACTGGGAAATCTTATTGACTCGAGTATAAGCCGAGGGTGAAAAATGCAGCTGCTACTGGCCAGTTTGACAGATGATCACCCAGTTTTCTGTCATTCCCTCCCCCCTCGTGGAGCACGAGCTTTCCTCGGCGGCGGCAGAGGAGAAGGAAGCCCCTTCGGCAGGCTTTTCCGCAGGCTTGCTCTCCTTCTTCCTTGTCCCATGCGTGGCCGCAGTGGAGGGGGCAGCGGCGGGAGGATGCAGGAAAGCCGTGCATGGCTGCACGTTGCTTAAGTCATACTGACCAACCGTTTGCACAGGGTTCTATACTTCACACTTTAACAACACAACCGTTCAATGCTAAGGCTTCCTGCCAAAACTACTGAACAAGCCATTACCTGCCGTACACCAGTACTGCCAACTGTTGAGGAATTACAAAGGTGGAGGCATTACTTTTCATTTAACTTGTATACTACTGACAGAGAATAGTAAAAACTTGGAATGATTATTGAAGAAAGGCAAGGAAGAAAGTGCGAAGGTAGATTTACAGCTAAATATCCAGAACACAAAAATACTGGTCACATATGATTTTTAGTGTCAAATAGATAGTTGAAGACATTGACATGATGAAGACGTTGAAGCTATGAAGACACTGAAGTTGTGAAAAAACTAGACAAGATCCAAAAATGATTTTAAAAACCCTATAACAACAAAATTAAGATTGTCCATGCCATGAATACCAGCATGTTTACCCTTCTATGGGCAGAGCTATCTCACAAATCACAATGCAACTCTAACCATGAAAGGATGCAGTGCCCGTTCCTCCTCTTTCCTTTCCATCCATATGCTTCACCAGAATGTTTTGTTCACAGTAGTTCATTACTGGGAACCAACTTCAGTTTTGAAGCACAATGCCTGCAAACATAGACTAATACATGACAGCATTGCATTCTTTCATGATAACTAGGATGGATTAGATGCCAACTCTGCCCACAGGTCTGCTCTGGAAATGTCATCACAGGACCTAATCACATCACCCACAATCTCAGAGGTGCCTTCACTTGCTCACCCTCTAATGAGATGTGTGCTATCCTCTGTCAACAATGTCCTTCAGCACTCTTCCTTGAGCTGTTAGAGAATACCAAGACATAGATCAGATATTAGGAATGGCAATACACAAAATACTGTCTTCCTGGGAATACAATCTCTTGACCTCAGAATGGCTGTTTTTGGACAAATAAACTACCACTGGAAAGAGAAATAGTGGAACTGGAATATATCCACAAACTCCAATCCATCAATAGTAGCTTGAGCAGAGATGTTTTCCTAGCACATTACATATATTATAACACTCATTAAAAGGTAAAAGGTTAAAACAAAGGTTAAAATATGCAATTCCAATCCAGTTCAAATATCTGCATCACCCCTACAGTTTAATAAGAATTCTGTATTAACACCGATAATAATGGAAAGGGATTTCCCAAAGGAATTAAAGGGAAACATTAGATAAAGAATTTGGAAAAAGGGAACTAAAAAGGGTAGGAAATTGAATAGAACAAAAAATTGGAAAAATAAAAAAATGAAGATGAACGGAAAGGAATAAATATTTCATGGCTCCACTGGATCCCATTAGAAAAATGTAATAAAAATTGTTGTGTCCGAAACAAAAACCGGAATCAGGTAACTCAAGGCAGTTTACAAGCAACACTTCAATGCACACAATATAATAAATACAACTAAAAACATTAATACATAATATAAAACAACAATAAATCAATAAAACAAAAATCATTAGTGTTTCCTTGTTTAAACATTGTCCAGTATATTTCATTTTCCTATATCGGTTGCTCTGCATTTGCAATTTCTTGCTCAATAAGGAATGTCTTGACTTTTTTTCCAAAATGTTTAAAGGAAGCGGGGGCAATCTGATATCCAAGAGGCCACCACCGAGAAGGCCCTGTCTCTTATCCTGGCCAGATGTACTTGTGACGACGGCGGGATCGAGAGCAGGGCCTCCCCAGATGATCTTAGGATCCTAGATCAATGTTTCTCAATCTGGGGGTTGGGACTTCTGGGAGGATCATGAGAGGGTGTCAGAGGGGTTGTAAAAGACCTTCAGAAAACACAGTATTTTCTGTTGGTCATGGGGGTTCTGTGTGGGAAGGAAGGAAGGAAGGAAGGAAGGAAGGAAGAGGAGGAGGAGGAGGAAGAGGAGGAGGAGGAGGAGGAGGAGGAGGAGATCAACAACAACAACAACAACAACTTTATTTTTCTACCCTGCCTCCATCTCCCCGAAGGGACTCGGGTCGGCTTACATGCGGCCCAAGTCTAAGGCAGAATACAATTCAAAGCAAAAACAATCAAGACAGCATAAAACAGTGTAAAACAGCATACCAATAATAGCTAGCAACAACAATAACAGCAGACTAATTTTGGAGGGGGGGGAGGAAAACCACTGCGTGAACTAAAGGATAAGTGGTTTAATAAGGTGGATGACAATGTATAACGGCATAGGAAATATCATGAAAACAGAGTAAATTAACAGGATCAGTTAATATAGTATAGGAAATCATATTGAATTACAATTTGGGCCAATTCTATTGTTGGTGGGGTTCAGAATGCTCTTTGATTGTAGATGAACTATAAATCCCAGCAACTACAACTCCCAAATGTCAAGTCTATTTTCCCCAAACTCCACCAGTGTTCACATTTGGGCACATTGAGTATTCATGCCAAGTTTGGTCCAGATCCATCACAGCTTGAGTCCACAGTGCTCACTAGAGTTAGGTGAACTACAACTCCAAAACTCAAGGTCAATGCCCACCAAACCCTTCCAGTATTTTTTCTGAGTCATGGGAATTCTGTGTGCCAATTTGGTTCAATTCCATCGTTGGTGGAGTTCAGAATTCTGTTTGATTGTAGGTTAATTATAAATTCCAGCAACAACTCCCAAATGACAAAATCATTCCCTGCCCCAACCCTACCAGTATTCAAATTTCAGTGTATTGGGTATTTGTGCCAAATTTGGTCCAGTGAATGAAAATACATCCTGCATATCGGATATTCACATTATGATTCATAACAGTAGCAAAATTACAGTTATGAAGTCGCAATGAAATATTGTTATGGTTGGGGGTCACCACAACATGAGGAGCTGTACTAAGGGGTCATGGCATCAGGAAGGTTGAGAAATACTGTTCTAAATGGTTCATAAGGGGAGATGCATTCGGACAGGTAAGCTGGGCTGGAACCGTTTCAAGGAAATAATACTAAAAGAGAAAATAACAAACAGGATACAATACGAAGGTGTAATGGTGCTTCTGCCCATATGCATTTGTATTATTATTATTATTATTATTATTATTATTATTATTATTATTTGTTCCTTTGCCTTCTTCACTCCTCTTTCCTTCTTTTGTCTAGGAAGTTCCATTCTCTCGGGTGTGGCGCAACAATCAGCAGCCACTGCACTGTGCCTTTTCGCTGGAGCGCTACACTCCTGCCACCACGCAGCTTTCTTGCAAAATCTGTGTCAGACAAGTCAAGGGCCATGAACAAATCTTACAGATTCAGACATCTATTCTTGAGGCAAGTATCTCCCCTGCTCTCCCACCGCCAATGCAATATCAATTTTCCCTTGCTGTGCTGGTACGGCTGTACCAGGAGCTCCAACTTCTTCTCCTTTCTATTGAATGTTTGCATGTATTCCAAAGTTCAATTCATTTTGCAATCATAGGGCCAATAACCCATCAATTATCATTATGTTCTTTAGTTCTGCCCCTTTTTCTGGGTTAAGGAGGGAAAAAGGGGACCTCTAGTTCAGTTCACACAGAGAAGCCTTTCGTACAGGACGTGAATCAGTTCCACCTGTAGAAAGCTTCGTCTTTTACAGCTTTGCTGGGGGGATCCAGTCCCACAGCTCTACAGAGAACTACAGCATAGCCTTTGTTGGGGAATTTAGTTCCACAACTCTACAGCCAGCCTTGGGAATTGAAAGCCTTCTTTCCTCTTGGAAATCTACTAAAGGACTCTGTTTGGTAAGGACCACTCGCGGCAGCCATAAAGCAATTTGGACCGGGTGTAGGGGCCCACGCCAGCAGAGCTTAAGTCAGATTGCCCAGGGAGGGGTCAAGGATTTCCCTTGTAGGAGGAAGAAACAGTTTATGAAGAAAGTTGCCTGTCCCTTGTGGACAAGATTTAAGCAAGCCACCAGTTGATTCAAAGCCTTGAAGTATTTGTTTGATTTATTAAAGATTTAAATAATAATAAAAACTTTGTTGAACTTTCTAAGTCTTTAAAAGAACTTTGTGTGGGGAAATCCGAAAGGCCTCTCAGCCGAGGCACCCCTGGCATCCCGTTGGGCATTCAGAAAACACATCCTGTCTACAGACTCTTTCACGGGCCCAGCGCATGACAGCACACTTGCTCATATTCCTTAGTTAGTTTTATTTTCTGAACAAAAAAAAGTCACTGGTATTTTATTTTGAATATGTGAACATCTGTTGCTAACATTGCTTAGATGCTATGCAATTTTGAAAGACGTAATTGAAGGAGAAGAGAATGGTCTGAAATGATGCCGGTAAAAAAATAAATAAACACCATCTTTCAAGATAGGATGCAAATATTCAACTGATTTGTCTTTAGACGTGAGGACAAATAATTTTTGTGGTTTTCTTCCCAATTAGAGAAGAGATTAATGCAGTTCTTTCCTGCATGCTTGCCCACTATTCCCTGCCTCATGTACAGAGTTAACTTTAATAATACTTGATTGGAACTTTTAATTGTTCTTTCAAGATAGGATGCAAATATTCAACTGATTTGTCTTTAGATGTGAGGACAAATAATTTTTGTGGTTTTCTTCCCAATTAGAAAAGAGGTGAATGCAGTTCTTTCCTGTATGCTTGTCCACTCTGCCCTGCCTCATGTACAGAGTTAACTTTAATAATACTTGGAACTTTTAATTGTGTTAGATAAGATTTTTAATGACTGGGAATGATTAACTCTTTTGAGCTGTAACCTGAAACAGCAGAATTATTTTTGGCAGTTCATGATACCTACAGAACCATAGTTATAAAAGTGTACAAGTCCAATTTAAAAGAAAAACAAAGCATAGTAGAGGTAGCTTCAAAGAAAAGTAGGCAGAAACATTAAAAAAGTACAGAAAATCACACTGTTTTGGAGTCAACGCAACTGCTCAACACAAATCTGTTTCACCACAATTGAAGAGAGAGTTGACAAGCTGGAATGTGTCCAGAGGAGGGCGACTAAAATGATCAAGGGTCTGGAGAACAAGCCCTATGAGGAGCGGCTTAAAGAGCTGGGCATGTTTAACCTGAAGAAGAGAAGGCTGAGAGGAGACATGATAGCCATGTATAAATATGTGAGAGGAAGTCATAGGGAGGAGGGAGCAAGCTTGTTTTCTGCTTCCCTGGAGACTAGGACACGGAACAATGGCTTCAAACTACAAGAAAGGAGATTCCATCTGAACATGAGGAAGAACTTCCTGACTGTGAGAGCTGTTCAGCAGTGGATCTCTGCCCCAGAGTGTGGTGGAGGCTCCTTCTTTGGAGGCTTTTAAACAGAGGCTGGATGGCCATCTGTCAGGGGTGCTTTGAATGATTTTCCTGCTTCTTGGCAGGGGGTTGGACTGGATGGCCCACGAGGTCTCTTCCAACTCTATGATTCTATGGCTAGCCATGTGTTCCTTGCCCATGCCATGGACATATCTGTTTGAAACTTGGTTTGTTTTCCTTATTCCTGAATTATGGCATGTGTTTGTTTCTCCCACTAGAACTCAATCTATTGAATGCTATGTGCTGACTCTTAATGATTTCCTCTTCAACCAGATTCATTGATATGGCAAATACCACTTAATCCTGCTTCAAAAAGATGATAGGAAGGCATGGTTAATTCAGCATCCACACACATGCACCTACACACACGCACACACACACAATCTCCGTGCTTTGAGTTATCATTGTTGTTGTTCTTTTTCTGAGACAGGTAGCAACAGCTTATCTTCAAAGTGCAGAGAACCCAATCTGCTGAATATTTAATTGAAAACAATGAGCAAATGCGATGTATCTGCAGTGTTCCTATTACTTTGCATGCATAGCTTTCAAGATGTGCCATAAATGTTATATGAAAAAGGCTTATGGTGCCACTTGTATTAAATATTTACACTGCCTGGAAACCCCAAAAATCTCAAACATAGGGCACATCCTGATGTGCTGAATAGTGAGAAAAACACATATGAGGAAAAAAAATAATTAAAATGGAAAAAAGAAGGATATTCTTGACAGCTGTAGCTTTACGGTGTCAGGGACTGTAAGTAATAACAAGACAAGTTGAAAAATGTGTGATAGAAATGAGCAAAGTAAGAAAGAGGCTACATGCAGCAAGGACGCAGTCCTCCCCATTTCTTTATGAGTGCACTCGCGGTGTTTATCCTGCTACCACTGTACCTTAGCCATTTCTCCTTTAATATTTATTTATTTATTGATGACATAAATGCTGCCCTTCTCACCCCGAAGGGGACTCAGAGTGGCTTACAAGATATATATACATCTATATATATCTATATATATAAATGCTCTGTGCATAATGAGTACCTTAAAAACAAAAGAACCAATGAACGAAATCACACCAAATTTGGCAACAAAATGTCTCACAACACAAGGAGTGACCATCACTCAAAAAATTATGATTTTGTCATTTGGGAGTTGTAGTTGCTGGGATTTATAGTTCACCTACAATCAAAGAGCATTCTGAACTCCACCAAGATGGAATTGAACCAAACTTGGCACACAGGACTCCCTTGACCAACAGAAAACACTAGAAGGGTTTGGTGGGCATTGACCTTGAGTTTGGAAGTTGTAGTTCACCTACATTCAGAGAGGACTGTGGACTCAAACAATGATGGATCTGGACCAAACTTGGCACAATACTCAATATGCCCAAATATAAACACAGATGGAGTTTGAGGAAATAGACCTTGACATTTGGGATTTGTAGTTACTGGGATTCACAGTTCACCTACAATCAAAGAGCATTCTGAATCCCACAAACGACAGAATTGGGGCAAACTTCCCACACAGAACTCCCATGACCAACGGAAAATACTTAAGGCCATCCAATCCAACTCCCTTCATCAGGGCAAGGAAACACAATCAAAGCCCTCCTGACAAAGAGCCATCCAGCCATAGATAGATATAGATAGATAGATAGATAGATAGATAGATAGATAGATAGATAGATAGATAGATAGATAGATGATTCACACAGAGAGATATAGTATCATAGATTTGAAAGGGACCCTTAAAGAAGGACAATGATATCTTGCATGTCCCAGGGTGGGCTAACCAGACACTCTCCACATCAACACTGACAAAGAAACAGCAAGAAATACTGTTTACCCACAAGCATAATTATATATATTAGAAACCAATACTTTCTCATTACTTTATTTTCCAGATCAACAGACCGGGTCACAGCAACGCGTGGCAGGGGACAACTAGTACAATATATTATGTTACTAGCTGTACCTGCCACGTGTTACTGTGACCAACCTTCCCTCTTTCTCTCTTCTTTCCCTCCTTCCTTCACTCCCTCTTTCCTTCCTTCCCATCTTTCCTTCTCTTCTTCCTTCCTTCTCTATCTCTTTCCTTCCTTCCCCCTTTTTCTTTCTCTTCTGCTGTCTCTTTCCTTTCTTCTCTCTTTCCTTCTTTCCTTCCCTCTCTCTCTATATCTCCCCCCTTCCTTCACTCCCTCTTTCCTTCCTTCCTTCCCGTCTTTCCTTCTCTTCTTCCTTCCTTCTCTCTTTCCATCCTTCTTTCCCTTCCTTCCTACTTTCTTTCCCTTCCTTCCTTCCTCTTCCTCCCTTCCTACTTTCTTTCCCATCCTTCTTTCCTTTCCCTTCCTTCCTACTTTCTTTCCCTTCCTTCCTTCCTTCCTTCCTTCCTTCCTTCCTTCCTTCCTTCCTTCCTCTTCCTTCCTTTCCATCTAACTTTGTTTCCCCTCCCCTCCTCTTTCTTCCCTTTTTCTGTATTGTCATTTACCTTTTCATCATTTAGCTTTTTGGGGCATTTTAAGTCCTTTCTGCTGTGTTTTTCAGTGTTTTTATGAGTGAAGGATATACATTGGGTTGTTAGGTTGTTATTGTGTCCAAATTTGGTGTCAATTTGCCCAGTGGTTTTTGAGTTCTGTTAATCCCACAAACGAACATTACATTTTTATTTATATAGATTATTACATTATCTTATTATAATTATTTATATATTGTATATTGTAATATTAGTAATATTACATGTAATAAAATATATAATTATAATATATTAGTAGTAGTATTGTATTGCATTACATTATAATGTAATATAATGTATATACATATATTATATTATTAACATAGTACAGGAGACAAGATGGAACTGTCCCCTGCCCCCCCCTCTCTTCATTGTGGCCCAGAGCAGCAGTTGGTGCTGGAGGAAGGGGTCCCCAACTGATGACATATGTAGGAGGCAATGACAATTTGGAATAGCTATGGTATACGATTTCATGGAATTTTTAATATTTATACTAGGATGATTTTTTGTTTGTCTTATGTTTAATTGTTTTAATTTATTTTAAGTTCATAGTCATTTCATAGAATCAAAGAGTTGGAAGAGACCTCATGGGCCATCCAGTCCAACCCCCTGCCAAGAAGCAGGAATGTTGCATTCAAATCACCCCTGACAGATGGCCATCCAGCCTAGTATTAGTTATTATGATTTCTTTGTATACTGTATGTTGGCACTGAATTTTTGCCATTAGTATGCTGTAAACCGCTACGAGTCCCCCCAGGGTTGAGAAAGGCAGTATATAAATAGAGTAAATAATAATAATAATAATAATAATAATAATAATAATAATAATAATTCCTAGACACTTGGGAAGATCAAACTGCAAAGACTCTGGCACAAGCTAGTCAAGGTGGTCCCAGTGGTGATTGGCACACTGGGTGCAGTGCCTAAAGACCTTGGCCTGAACTTAAACACAATCGGTGCTGACAAAATTACTATCTGCCAGCTGCAAAAGGCCACTCTACTGGGATGTGCACGCATTATTCGCCGATACATCACACAGTCGTAGACACTTGGGAAGTGTCCGACGTGTGATCCAATTCAACAGCCAGCAGAGTGTCTGCTGTGGAATCATCTTGTTGTGTTTCAAATAATAATAATAATAATAATAATAATAATAATAATAATAATAATAACTCTTTTATTCCCTCTGTTATGTATTCTCCATTGAGAACTTTTGGTTTGAAATGTAAAAGGGAGAAATATGTCTTGGATCCCCCAACCCTCTTCCAGTTCACCTTTTGTTTTGTTTCACCTTCCACTTCCTATTTTGCACTGCAGTGGGATTACAACCTTTTTCATCCTTGGCCATGCTAACCTGGGATTATGGGAACTGTTATTCATATGAATAGCATCCATTTGGTGAGACTTCTTGGGTTTTTTAAAAATGAGTTGTTGGGAAATACTGCTGCTATTAAATGGATCCGTCTTTCACTTTCTTCCTTCTTTTCCATAAAGTTATTAAATGTACCTCCCAAAACTTAAAGGGCATTTCCCTATCTGGTATAGCAAATTCAATTTCCCCACTTTTTCTTCAAACAGATTGAAGCAACAAAAAATGCCCCTCTATATGTGTTGTTTTCTGACATGGAATTTGATGGTTATGTTTAAGCTAACTGCAAATCAGTTTCACACAAAAAAAATGTCCAGAGAAGTAATCAAGATGTTTCTGAGCAATCTCAACCCATTTTCATGTTTTTCCATCCAGACTGAAAGAGAGACAATCCCTTTCTTTGCACATGAGGACAGCAACTTCCCAGTTCAGATGGGACCGCAAGCCTTCAAGATACCATACTCTATCAGGCAAAGGATATGTGCAACGTTTGACACGCCCAACGCCAAAGGCAAAGACTGGCAGATGTTAGCACAGAAAAACAGCTTCAACAGGTGATTATCCATGACAACATTTAAATATTAGCAGAATAGTAGGAATGCATCGTGTAAATAGGATGTCCTCCAGCCTTGGCTTAGTGTCTTAAGTGTTTCAAAAGTTATTATTATATTTATTACTTACTTACTTACTTACTTAGGCGATCCCTCATAGTCTGAGGATGATGGTCCTCCAAGTTCAGTGTCCTGGCGGTGGGTTCGTAGGTGGCTGTGGAGCCCTATTCTTGATTTGTATGTTCTCCCGCAGTGAGGGCATTGGTTTCCAGGTGGGAGGCGGTCCCGCTCGGGGTTGGCTTGATGCACCTTCCTCTTGGCACTTCTCTCTTTCACCCTCCATTCGTGCCTCTTCAAATTCTGCAGCACTGCTGGTCACAGCTGACCTCCAGCTTTTTTGATCTTTAATGAGAATGTATGCAAATGACAGCAATGGAGATACTTATATATTTACTTACTTACTTAGGCGATCCCTTGTTGTCCAAGTAGGATTGTCTTCTAAGATCGGTGTCCTGGCGGTGGGTCCGTAGGTGACTGTGGAGCCCTATTCTTGATCTGCATGTTCTCTCGCAGTGAGGGCATTGGTTTCCAGGGGGAAGGCGGTCCCGGTCGGGGTTGGCTTGATGCGCCTTCCTCTTGGCACGTTTTTCTTTTTTCCCCTCCATTCGTGCCTCTTCAAATTCTGCAGCACTGCTGGTCACAGCTGACCTCCAGCTGGAGCGCTCAAGGGCCAGGGCTTCCCAGTTCTCAGTGTCTATGCCAGAGTTTTTAAGGTTGGCTTTGAGCCCATCTTTAAATCTCTTTTCCTGTCCTCTAACATTCCGTTTTCCGTTCTTGAGTTCGGAGTAGAGCAACTGCTTTGGGAGACAGTGGTCGAGCATCCGGACAACGTGGCCGGTCCAGCGGAGTTGATGGCGGAGGACCATTTCAGTGCTGATGGTCTTTGCTTCTTCCAGCACACTGACGTTTGTCCACTTGTCTTCCCAAGAGATTTGCAGGATTTTCTGGAGGCAGCACTGATGGAATCGTTCCAGGAGTTGCATGTGATGTCTGTAGACAGTCCACGTTTCGCAGGCATATAGCAGGGTTGGGAGGACAATAGCTTTATAAACAAGCACCTTGGTATCCCTACGGATGTCCCAGTCCTCAAACACTCTCTGCTTCATTCGGAAAAATGCTGTACTCGCAGAGCTCAGGCGGTGTTGTATTTCAGTGTCGATATTGACTTTGGTGGAGAGGTGGCTGCCAAGGTAGCGGAAATGATCAACATTTTCTAATGTTACACCATTAAGCTGTATTGCTGGCACTGGAGAGGGATTGGCTGGTGTCTGCTGGAACAGCACTTTGGTTTTCTCGATGTTCAATGACAGGCCGAGCTTCTCGTATGCTTCTGCGAAGGTATTTAGAGTGGCTTGTAGGTCTTCTTCTGAATGTGCACACTGATATTATTATTATATCTACACACTGATAATGAATTGAAACATATCTTGAAGAGTGAACAATTCAAAGTCCTTCAATGGTCAGGTGGTGCTTATTTGTATTATTTTAATTCATATGACCTCCCTCTGTGCTTTGAGATTTGCCACAGGAAATTCACATAGGGAACTATATTTGCAGAAGGCAATATTACCATCCATTAAGGACAGAGATTTGGGACTTCCTTACCTATGGTCAGGAAATAATCCTGTTAAATTGCATTTGAATGTTACAGGAATATAGCGTTATCTTAAAAGAAATCCATTTTAGTGGTTGTATTTTGACTCAGTTTCTCTCAAGACTTATCAATTTGCTCAGATAGAAGCACTGATGTTTTCTTGAAGGCAACATTTAAAAGGCATCCCTTTGTTTTCCTGTCATTTTTCTTTTAAATCAGCAGAGATAGGATGGAAAAACAAGTCACTACAGAATCAATCTTGGTAGTCTGAACCTAATACTTAAAACATAAGGGAAAAGCTAGATCAAGACCTTGCGTTCCTCTTTACTCCCACACCCAAATTTGGACTAAAATATTGGCCAAATTCTCTATATTGTAAAATAGTGGATGTTTTTCCAAACTCTTAGTCTTTGTGCATTTGGTTGTTTGGTATATACATTTGGTACATTGTGGAACTCAAGTATGTGTTTTCATTATATTGTTTACACTTTGAAAAAGCAAATGATACTCCAAAGGCAATTGGAACTCAATGTTTTTGGTTTATTTATTTATTTACCATATTTATATACCGCTTTTCTCAGCCCGAAGGCGACTCAAGGCGGTTTACAATCAGCTTAATTCAATGCCCCCAACAACATAAAATATAGTTAAAACATTAACATATAGTACAAACCATACAAAAACAATAAAAGCAATAAAAAACAATCAAACACAAGTCCTCAACATCTCATTACTAAAATCATTTTCCAATAGCATCGTCCAATCGTTCCGTGGATCTAAATTAGCCTGTTACACTACATCTGTGAATGCTTGCTCAAAGAGCCAAGTTTTAACTCTTTTTCGAAAAGTTAGGAGGGAGGAGGTCGATCTGATATCTCTAGGGAAGCCATTCCATAGCCGAGGGGCCACCACTGAGAAGGCCCCGTCTCTCGTTCCCACCAGTCGCATCTGTGAAGGAGGCAGGACCAAGAGCAGGGCCTCCCCAGATGATCTTTGAGATCTAGATTTTTTATTTATTTCTCATGTCAGGGCAGCCAGTCAATTATATTACATTTCTAACAAGAACAAAGCAAACAAATAGAGAAAATACAAAATGTGTGAGTTTGGTAGTTGATTAAATGTGCTTTGACCAGTATCCGTCCCCTTGGAGTGCTTCTGGTGTTACTATAAGAAGGTCCTCCATGGTGCATGTGGCTGGGCTCAGGTTGCATTGCAGCAGATGGTCAGTGGTTTGCTCCTCTCCGCACTCGCATGTCGAGGATTCCACTTTGTAGCCCCATTTCTGAAGGTTGGCTCTGCATCTCGTGGTGCTGGAGCGCAGTCTGTTCAGTGCCTTCCAAGTCGCACAGTTTTTTGTGTGCCCAGGGGGGAGTTTCTCATTTGGTATCAGCCATTGGTTGAGGTTCTGTGTTTGAGCCTGCCACTTTTGGACTCTCGCTTGCTGAGGTGTTCCAGCGAGTGTATCTGTACATCTTAGAAAACTATGTCTGGATTTAAGTCATTGACATGCTGGCTGATACCCAAACAGGGGATGAACTGGAGATGTCTCTGCCTTGGTCCTTTCACTATTGGCTGCCACTTCCTGGCGGATGTCAGGTGGTGCGATACCGGCTAGACAGTGTAATTTCTCCAGATCTAGATGATTCATAGATTTCATAGGTTTGGTGTTGAATGAGCGTTCAGTTGTTTTCAGTGTAAGTATAGATAGACTATTTTCATCCAATTTATTCTTGTTGCAGTCACTCTTGAGTTCCATATGCTGCCTTAACTTTGTTCAGACTTCTATTATTCATGAGGAGACCAGAAACCGACAACTGTTGGTGGACAATCTGACATGTTGTCTACCATAATCATAGATTCTGTGGCAATACAGAGAAACCCCCAGGTACACACTAGACTTTGGCTGAAATCCTGCATCAAAGACATCATCTTGATATTGTAGATAAGCTTTTATTCCCACTCTGACCTGGAAGTCAGCCATGCAGCACAATGAAAGTCTGTGCTGCTGCTGAGTGTGATGCTTCAGGATGATGTGAGGAGTCCCCTCCTGCCAGCAAACAATGCTAAGATAAACAGATCTCCACGGGGGTCCCTGCTCCTTCTCCTTGTAGTATTGCTTACTGTAGGGTCACATTTTCCTACAATATTCTGTTCACCAGCAGCAGATTGACTGACTGGCTTTCAAGATGGTCTTCAGGATCATTTGTGATATTTACAGTCTTCATAATAGAAAGGCAAAAGATTATTGCTTTCCATGTTTGGTATCTTCAAGCCAGTAATTATGTCATGAATAACTTTTCAATATATTGTCGAAGGCTTTCATGGCTGGAATCACTAGGTTCTTGTAGGTTTTTTTCGGGCTATATGGCCATGTTCTAGAGGCATTTCTCCTGACGTTTCGCCTGCATCTATGGCAAGCATCCTCAGAGGTAGTGAGGTCTGTTGGAATTAGGACAATGGGTTTATATATCTGTGGAATGGCTGGGGTGGGGCAAAGAGCTCTTCTCTGCTGGAGCTAGGTGGGAATGTTTCAACTGACCACCTTCATTAGCATTTGAAGGCCTGGCTGAGCCTGGGAAAATCTTTTGTTGAGAGGTGTTAAGATGTGCCTGGTTGTTTCCTCTCTGTTGTTTTGCTGTTGTAATTTTAGAGTTTTTTTAATACTGGTAGCCAGATTTTGTTCATTTTCATGGTTTCTTCCTTTCTGTTGAAATTGTCCACATGCTTGTGGATTTCAATGGCTTCTCTGTGTAGTCTGGCATGGTGGTTGTTGGAGTGGTCCAGCATTTCTGTGGAGGAAAACCCAGAGGAAAAGTGTTCCTGCCATACATCAAGGGAACCACTGACCCCATAGGGAAGCTGATGAGGAAACACAACATACAAACTATCTACAGACCCACCAAGAAAATCCAACAAATGCTTCGTTCAGCAAAGGACAAGAGGGATCCTCTCACTCTGCAGGAGTCTACCGTGTACCATGCAGCTGTGGACAAGTCTACATAGGGACCACCAAACGCAGCATTGCCCAAACACGAATCAAGGAACATGAAAGGCACTGCAGACTACTTCAACCAGAGAAATCAGCCATAGCAGAGCACCTGATGAACCAGCCTGGACACAGCATATTATTTGAGAACACAGAAATGCTACCAAAGGTAAAAACCTTAGAATTGGTGATGAGAGGTAACTTAATTAAGGGCTTTAGAGCCAAGTCTCTTTCTCATGTCTATCTGATAGAAAGTTTGATGGTAGAATGGAAAAGGAAAAGCTCTGCCCTCCTCCAGGAAGAGGTGGAGCCAAGCAATTGAGCTGAGAAGCAATATAACTGGTGCAAACAACATTGATTGACAGCTATAAATAACCAATCAATCCAACTATACATTTACAAACTAGGCAAGTTTGGGCATATGCCTGTGCGATTCGTTTCGTTAATTCGTTAATTCGTTAATAATTCGTTAATTTTACCATTTCCGAAGCGATATTGAAACAAATCTCCAAACCCGGAAGGGTTTATAAATATCGAACCAGCAGCCCCCATAGTATTTACGAGCCTCCGCTCGTTTCGTTAATGGGGTGGAGGCTGCTGGAGTGCTGGTGCATGGGAGCCAATCCGGCGCTCCCAAGCAGTGCACCATGGGTCCGTGGCTGTCCCTTTTTGATTGGCCGGCGAGCCCTTTCAAAGCGGCTCCGCGCGGCCCGTAGCTTGGTGCAGAGGCGAGGGCGAGGGAGTTGCATTGGGTTGGCTTGGCAATGGCTGCCTGCTAGCAACGAACTGGGATTGGATTCATTCCTTGCTGCTGTGAGTGCTGCTTGCTTCATTTGCTGTCTCTTGCCTGTGTTTGGTCCACATTTGGGCCATTTTTTGGTTAATTTTCCATTTTAAAATATTTTTTAATATTATTTTTAATATTATTTTTAATATTATTTTTAATATTATTTTTAAAAAATATTCTAAAAAAGAAAAGACTCTTCTGTTGGTGTGTGCTCTCATTTGCTGTATCGTGCCTGTGTTTGGTCCACATTTGTGCCATTTTTTGGTTAATTTTCCATTTTAAAATATTTTTTAATATTATTTTAATATTATTTTTAATATTATTTTAATATTATTTTTAAAAAATATTCTAAAAAAGAAAAGACTCTTCTGTTGGTGTGTGCTCTCATTTGCTGTATCCTGCCTGTGTTTGGTCCACATTTGGGCCATTTTTTGGTTAATTTTCCATTTTAAAATATTTTTTAATTTTATTTTTAATATTATTCTTAAAAATACAAATATTCTAAAAATTCGTTAATATTTACAAATTTCTTAAATACCAAAACTTTTTTTTGGAAAGTTTTGTAATTATTTTAAATATCGAAACAAAAAAACACCCCAATTACAAATCGATTTTAGAAACAAATTTTTTCTTGATCAAACAGGCCTATTGGGCATGTTATACAGTTTAAACCTTTGCACTTTAAAGTTCTACACACAGGTGGCGCCACTTGCGTCGTCACACATAGTTCCATAACTTCCATAACGCCAAAAGTACAAAATGCCAAAATGCATTCTTTCCCTAAGCACAATGCCAAGGACCAGATCTCTGTTTTCCATACAGCAGAACCTGACTCCCTGCACAAAATCTAAGACTCCAAAAGCGCACTTCTTCCTCTTCCCTTGAGAAAGAAGCCCCAAAGTGACCAGACTGCTCCCTTGCAAATCTGCCACTCTCCATACGTACACTATCTCTGTCCTTCCCGTGGAGCAGAGCATAGTGGGTGAACCAGACTCCTCAGGTCTGTTACAATTTGAGCATTATTAGATCAAGTCTTTTATAGGAATATTCTGCTGATGTAGTCCCAAAGTTGTAAATTAGTGATAGATGTCTTCCATCCTGGAATATGTTGACTCCAACTCAGTTTCCTGGCCAGATGTTGATTCTTCTTGATTGGTGTTGATCTTATGTTGACTCTCTTTTTAACATTGTAAACATTTCTGTTATCACTGTCCCAGTTCTTATCAGAGTTTACTTTTCAGTTCTTATTAGCAACTTTTAATTACAGTCCAGCAAGCAGGTAGTTAGTCATTGCAGGCCTTGATCTTTTAGAACTGGTGTTTCCAAAATTATTCACACCTTTCATTCTTCCATTCATTCCAACACATCATATTAAATTCACATTTATCAAATCTGCAATGATATTTTCATTGTAATTATACAAGAATGATGGTCCCCAGCCTTTGGACCTCTACGTGTTTGTGAGAAACAAAGTTTTTGTTTTGATCCATTTTTCATGTGCATCTTTCTGTAATGGCAGAGGTTATTAAGCTGCAGAAGCTGCAGAAGGCATCTAGGATCTAAATTGTAAACAATACTTCATCTCTGCCCAAAGATTTTTCTTCCTATTGTGCAAGGTTAGACTTTTAAAAAAATCAAAACATATATAGACAGAGAAATCATGATGGATATTTTGCTGGCAAAACAAACCGCAAGGGCAGAGCCAGTACCTTGACAGAAGAATGTGTTTCACGCTCTATCAGTGCATCTGAAGAAGTTTAAAATCCATGAAAACATATGCAGAAATAAATCAGTGAGACTGACTTTCATTCTTTTTCAGATGAGGTATTGTTTTTTGGGTGCTGTTCTCTTCTTTGCTGTGCAGAACCCAAGCCACTTCCCCTTGACTTCCTGAAAGTCTCCAAAGCCCTCTGCAGAGCTATTCCATGCTTTGTAACTGAACCTCAGTTATGTTCTTTTTTCAGCCATATTGTTTTGGTGTTGTTTATTATTGTGATTTTTTTTATATTTTATCTGATGTTTTTAATTGTGTGTTCTATTTGTAATTTTTGGGCTTGTCCCTTGTAAGCTGCCCCGAGTCCCCTTGGGGAGATGGTTGGCGGGGTATAAAAATAAATTTGGTGTATAGCTCTATGTTTACATATGGCAGATAGGGGAGAATGGGCACAGACAGGGTAGCAACAGCAGAGATACGATTCATTTGCATATGTGAAGCCGATTGGTCATATGCATATTAGTGTAGGCTCAGGATTTGAAAAGGCTGCTAGGCCAAAATGATAGTTAGGAATCTGTGTGTGAAGAGGAGAGTTGTTTTTTTTTTTGAGTGCCTGAAGATGTGTTAAAGACTTCTGATATAGAGAAGCAGTTAGTTAAATAGAGCTCGAGTTTTAAGGAACATAAAGAAGGCTAGTGTTGCCTTAGTTCAGAATATAATTCAGCCAAGAGTGTGTAAAGCAAGTAACATGTTTGTGAATGTGAAACATTGATAGTTTATTCAGAAAAGTTAACCAAGTAAATGATACTGACTGTAAGCCTCAAGATTGCAACAAAACACAAATGTAACCACAAGCGTTGGAGCCAGAAGTTATAAATAAACTGTGTTACTTCGTTATACACAAGGGTGTTTCATTGCCTGTGATATAAAGTACAAAGGTTTAACAGCATACAGAAAGTCCCAGCCAATATAAAAGAAGAAACTGAACTAATATAAGGCAGCAAAGTGGGTTTTTTTTAAAAGAGGAAATAGTCTCTCTCCCTCACCTCAGCGGGGTATAAAAATAAAGTTGTTGTTATTATTATTAGGGCTGGGTAACCACGGAAAAATTTGTTTCTAAACTCGATTCGTTTTTAGGGGGTTTTTGCGTTTCGTTTTTTAAAAGAATTCCGAAATTTTTCTTTAAAAAAGTTCGAAATATACGAAATTTCGTAAATTACGAAACAATTACGAATCGATTCGTTAATGGCGGACGCGATTGCGCAATATGCAAAAAAAAACCCCTCCAAATGGGACAGGGGGAACTTCTGAAGCTTCCCTCTCCCTCTGTTGTTGACTGTTGGTGTGATAATTTATTTTTTATCACTGATAAAACAAACAACAACCCTAAAACTTGCACCAGACATACGGAAATAATAACGAAATAATAATACGAAACAATTACGAAATAAATTGAAAAAATTGTTTCGATTTTTAATTTCTCCTGCATGGCTCAATATCGGATCGTAAGCTAATTTAAATACGAATTAATAACGAATTACGAAATTAACGAACGAAACCGCCCAAGCCTAGTGTCTATAACAATCCAGGTGGTTATGTTTGGTTTATTCTATTTAGAAACCGTCGGACACTTCCCAAGTGTCTAGGACTGTGTGATGTATCGGCAAATAATGTGCAGATCCCAGTAAGGTGGCCTTCTGCAGCTGGCAGATGGTAATTTTGTCAGCACCGATTGTGTTTAAGTGCAGGCCAAGGTCTTTAGGCACTGTACCCAGTGTGTCGATCACAACTGGGACGACTGGCTTCTGCCAGAGTCTTTGCAGTTCGATCTTTACATCCTCATATCATGTCAGCTTTTCCAGTTGTTTCTCTTCAATCCTGCTGTCAACTGGGATTGCAACATCGACAATCCATACTTTGTTTTTTCACACGATTGTGAGGTCAGGAGTATTGTGCTCCAAAACTCTGTCTGAATTCGGAAGTCCCAGAGGAGTTTGACATGCCCATTTTCTATAACTTTTTCCGGCTTGTGATCGCACCAGTTAGTTGTTGTAGGTAGATGGTATCTGTGGCACAAGTTGTTGTTGTTGTTGTTGTTGTTGTGGTCAGCAAGTAGGATTCCATAATTATCTGGCTTATGTTCCCATAGCCAGATGTAAAATGATAACATCGATGTTGGTATTTCTGTAATCAGTTGACATCTAGCTATGGAGATGTAACCAGGCATTATGTTGTCATGTCCAAACCCCACAAATCAGAGAATAGCCACATGGAGATGGGGGTTTGGAGGCTTTCAGAAGGTTAGTGAGTGGCTAAACCTAGCATAGGTACACATTTTTAACCCATACTGACTCCTATGGTATTGCCACAGGTTGAGTTGGAGACACATCTAGATCGCTTCCTGTAAATGGATTCTTTACATCAGACTGCTCCAGAAATCTCAGGAGAGAGATGATAGGTTTCCACTCTTCCTCCAAAATCCTGGAAGCCTTCAAATGTCCATCTTGAGGGCAGGATTGTTTTGCCTTCAAGCCTCCCCTTGGTCCTGTCTCTGCTTTCTCCAGTCCTATATTTGAAGATTCTATCAGAAGAAAGCGGCATTTTAGTGTTTATAATGTTAGTATATTATGGATGTCATGGCCTATGGGTAGTACAATAAACAATTCATCAAGTCATTTTAGCTAACACTCAACAACCCATCATTCACTGTTTTCAGACTTATGGCAGGTGGTAAAGGGTGCTACAAAATAGGAAGAGGGAAGGTCTCTCTTCTGCTGGCAATATACGAGGGTTGAATGAAAAGTAATGCCTCCACCTTCGTAACTCCTCAACAGATGGCAGTACTAGTATGTGGCAGGTACTGGCTTGTTCAGTAGACTCTCCTCTACAGTTCCGTTTAGGCAGGAAAACTTAGGATTGAACGGTTGTGTTGTTAAAGTGCAAAGTATGGAACCCTGCGCAGATGGTTGGTCAATGCGACTTAAGCAACATGCAGTCATTGAATTCTTGACAGCAGAAGGTGTCACCCCAAAGGAGATTCATCAGACAATGCAAGCGGTTTATGGTGATTGTGTTGATGTGATACAGTGTGTTGTTGGGCAAGTAAGTTTAAAGATGTTGAGGTGGGAACATCTAACTTGTGTGACAAACAAAGAGTTGGACGTCCTGTGATAGCAACCACCAGGTTTCACAAGCAAAAGGTTGACAGATTGATTCAGGATGACCGTCGTATCACTCAGAGAGAAATTTCAAGCATAATCGGCATTTCACAAGTATGTGTGGATCACATTATCGCTTTGCTTGGCTATCAGAATATCTGTGCATGATGGATACCCAGGATGCTGAAGCCTGAAATGAAAGCACACAGACTTTAAATTTCAGAGACTGGATGTCACCACCATACAGTCCACATTTAGCACCATCTGGCTTCCATCTGTTCTCAATAATGAAAGAAGATCTGTGGGGACATCATTACACTTCTGATGAAGATGTGGAGAGAATTGTGAGATACTGGTTGCGGAAACAGAATGTCGACTTCTTCCGTGACGGCTTCAGAAAACTTGTTCATTGTTGGCAGAAATGTATCCAATTGTCTGGTGATTATTTGGAAAAGCCTGCATGCTGGTCGCTTCTGTGGCGAGAGAATCAGCTGTCTACGAAGACGTTGCCCAGGGGACGCCCGGATGTCTTGCAATCCTGCGAGGAGGCTTCTCTCATGTCCCCCTCATGATACTGTGAACCACCACCTCCTCCTGAGAAAAATAATATCACAAAGGACTACCACCTCACCCGCCTCATAGGAAACCGGCTACAAAACAGGAGCTTTTTTGTTGAGTTCCAGGGCCAGAGAAGCAGATGGCGGAAACAGAAGAACGGCCTGCCTCAGGAGCGTGCTTGCTCCATCCATGTTCAACATCTACACAAATGACCAGCCACTGCCAAAAGAGTTTCATCTATGCTGATGATCGTGCCATTACTGCTCAAGCAGGGAGCTTTGAGATGGTGGAACAGAAGCTTTCCAAAGCTCTAGGTGCTCTTACTGCCTATTACAGGGAAAACCAGCTGATCCCTAATCCATCTAAAACACTGACATGTGCCTTTCATCTCAAGAACAGAGAAGCATCCCGAGCTCTGAAGATCACCTGGGAAGGAATCCCACTGGAGTATTGCAGCGCACCCAAATACCTGGGAGTCACTCTGGACCGTGCTCTTACCTACAAGAAGCACTGCCTGAACATCAAGCAAAAAGTGGGTGCTAGAAACAATATCATACGAAAGCTGACTGGCACAACCTGGGGATCACAACCAGATACAGTGAAGACATCTGCCCTTGCGCTGTGCTACTCTGCTGCTGAGTATGCATGCCCAGTGTGGAACACATCTCACCACACTAAAACAGTGGATGTGGCTCTTAATGAGACATGCCGCATTATCACGGGGTGTCTGCACCCTACACCACTGGAGAAATTACACTGCTTAGCCGGTATTGCACCATCTGACATCCGCCGGGAAGTAGCAGCCAATAGTGAAAGGACCAAGGCAGAGACATCTCCAGCTCATCCCCTGTTTGGGTATCAGCCAGCACGTCAACGACTTAAATCAAGAAATAGTTTCTAAGATCTACAGAGACACTCGCTGGAACACCTCAGCAAGCGAGAGTCCAAAGTGGCAGGCTCAAACCCAGAACCTCAATCAATGGCTGATACCAAATGAGAGACTCCCCCCTGGGCACACAGAGGACTGGGCGACTTGGAAGGCGCTGAACAGACTGCGCTCTGGCACCACGAGATGCAGAGCCAACCTTCAGAAATGGGGCTACAAAGTGGAATCCTCGACATGCGAGTGTTGAGAAGAACAAACCACTGACCACCTGCTGCAATGCAACCTGAGCCCTGCCACATGCACAATGGAGGACCTTCTTGCAGCAACACCAGAAGCACTCCAAGTGGCCAGATACTGGTCAAAGGACATTTAATCAACTACCAAACTCACAAATTTTGTATTTTGTCTGTTTGTTTGCTTTGTTCTGTTAGAAATGTAATATAATTGACTGGTTGCCGTGACACGACAAATAAATGTGGAAAAGCAAATAGTGGTAGTTAAAGAGAACATTCTAAGGATTATTTCTGTGTTTGATTTATTAAAATATTCCCACCCAAACCCAAGTAATGAAGGTGGAGGCATTATTTTTCATTCAACCCTTGTACTTCCATGTGATAGCAAATCAGCTAATGATCTCATCCTAAATAACACGAAGTGCAACACTTCGCTGACCTGACCAGAAAGCGAAAGCTGCCATTCTTATTTTAGAGGGGCAAAGTTGCTCTGCTAGAAAGTCTTGGTTGAAGACAACTTTCTATGCTTTTTGTGCAATATTGACTTATTGATTTTTCTCAACCCTGCTGTCAGGAAGCGAATATCTGATATTTTGACAGGAATTGTGTGCTAACCGCTCTCAGAAACGGCTTTGGTCTTCCTGTAAAGCTTTCAAAGCACCATAACCATCCAGTGTTCTGTACTGCAACTGAGAGGGGATGTCTCTTTACCTGTGAAAAGAAACCATCAACAGAGCGGCCATGTTAATCAATCTGGTTCTGCTCTGTGCTGCTGCTTACGTAAAGCTTTCAAAGTTTTGGGATATGTGTCCATGATTTGCCATGTCAAACAAAGAGTCGGATTAGACTTCCTTTATCTAGCTTGGTGGTTGATTAAATGTCCTTTGACCAGTATCTGGCCACTTGGAGTGCCTCTGGTGAGGCCACAAGGAGGTCCTCCATTGTGCATGTGGCAGGGCTCAGGTTGCCATTGCAGCGGGTGGTCTGTGGTTTGCTCTTCTCCACACTCGCATGTCGTGGATTCCACTTTGTAGCCCCATTTCTTAAGGTTGGCTCTGCATCTCGTGGTGCCAGAGCGCAGTCTGTTCAGCACCTTCCAAGTCCCCCAGTCTTCTGTGTCTCTCATTTGGTATCAGCGATTGGTTGAGGTTCTGGGTTTGAGCCTGCCACTTTTGGACTCTCGCTTGCTGAGGTGTTCCAGCGAGTGTCTCTGTAGATCTTAGAAACTTATTTCTTGATTTAAGTCGTTGACGTGCTGGCTGATACCCAAACAGGGGATGAACTGGAGATGTTGCTGCCTTGGTCCTTTCACTATTGGCTGCTACTTCCCGGCTGATGTCAGTTGGTGCAATACCAGCTAAGCAGTGTAATTTCTCCAGTGGTGTAGGGCTCAGACACCCTGTGATAATATAGCATGTCTCATTAAGAGCCACATCCACTGTTTTAGTGTGGTGAGATGTGTTCCACACTGGGCATGCGTACTCAGCAGCAGAGTAGCATAGCACAAGGGCAGATGTCTTCACTGTGTCTGGTTGTGATCCCCAGGTTGTGCCAGTCAGCTTTCGTATGATATTGTTTCTAGCACCCACTTTTTGCTTGATGTTCAGGCAGTGCTTCTTGTAGGTCAGAGCACAGTCCAGAGTGACTCCCAGGTATTTGGGTGCGCTGCAATGCTCCAGTGGGATTCCTTCCCTGGTGATCTTCAGAGCTCAGGATGCTTCTCTGTTCTTGAGATGAAAGGCGTATGTCTGTGTTTTAGATGGGTTGGGGATCAGCTGGTTTTCCCTGTAATAGGCAGTAAGAGCACCTAGAGCTTCGGAGAGCTTCTGTTCTACCATCTCAAAGCTCCCTGCTTGAGCAGTAATGGCACGATCATCAGCATAGATGAAACTCTCTGTCCCTTCTGGCAGTGGCTGGTCATTTGTGTAGATGTTGAACATGGATGGAGCAAGCACACTCCATGAGGACATGAGAGAAGCCTCCTCGCAGGAGTGCAAGACATCCGGGCGTCCCCTGGGAAACGTCTTCGTAGACGGCTGATTCTCTCGCCACAGAAACTTGTTGACTGAAAGGTCATAGGTTCTTATCCAGGGAGTGGGGTGATCTCCCACTGTCAGCCCCAGCTTCTGCCAACCTAGCATTTCGAAAACATGCAAATGTGAGTACAGCAATAGGTACCGCTCCGGCGGGAAGGTAATGCTGCTCCATGCAGTCATGCCGGCCACATGACCTTGGAGGTGTCTACGGACAATGCTGGCTCTTTGGCTTAGAAATGGAGATGAACACCACACCCGAAACACAACTGGCCTTCGTGTCATTGGAAAACCTTTTCCCTTTACCTTTACCTTTACCTTTACCTTGAGGTGGTACGCTGTCTGAAAAGTTCTGCCCTAAGACAAATTATATACACAGCTGGTGTGACTTGGAAAAGTTACTTTCTTAATTGCAACTCCCAGAATCCACCAGCCACTATACCCTGAATCTGCAAAAAAGATTATTTGCATAGTTCCTTTCCCAGAAACTCTGCAAACGGTTAATTTCAAGCATTGTTATGTGCATGTATTATGTAAGTTGGGGCTGTATATAAGTATAACTATGCAGACACTGTCTGCTTCATTAGCCTTCCTCAGATTATTATGCCCACAGGAAGTAACACCAGTCAATTTATCAAGATGCACAATCTCTTAATGATAGAGTCTGAGAATAATGTGCATTTAAAAAACAGTTTGTTCCACCAGGTCTCTTGCAAATAAATGTCCTGAACATTTCCATAAATCATGCAGATAACATTATAGCATAATCAAAACTGGCTACTGGAGAAAGACATCTAAAACACCCAAGTCCCATTATCAGGCCAAAAGCAGTACAAAACCCCATATAAAGGCAAATTTGTGCCTTTACATTATTTACAAGATTTGGTAATCATGATTTGTTACTAAAATGGCCTTCATTTTCCAACTCTTTATTCTTTAAAATGTGTTACAAATATGTAAGAAAAGAAGAAAACATAATAATTCCCTTACTGGAATATACTGAAGATTTATCCAAATTCTTTTCTCACAGTGGGAAGTCCACAAGCAGTTCACAAAGATCATTTTAGGGGGGAAATGAGTAGAAAATATTGTAAATTTTGTTCACAAGATGAGAGAGGCACACACATTTCCCTTTATACGGGGATTTTTACCACGTCTGCCTATGTTTCTCTGCCGTGTGTATCCAGAATTACAGTTCTTTCAGGACTAAAGCAAATGTAAGCAATGTCTTGTGGTGGCTTGAAATGCTGCATTGGGATTTGAGTTCATGTTCAAGTCCCCACTAAATCCTGACTTATTGAATGACCATGGACAAGTCATTCTTCCCTTGGCCTGGAACAATAGTGTTGTTATGAGGATAGAGGTTCAAATCCCTTTGTTAGTTCCAACTTCAAGATATCCTGGAGACATAACAGACATTCCATTGCTTGTTAACAAAGCTAACCTGCAATTGGTATTGCAATCTATGAAGGGTATTTTTTAAGTAAGGTCCATTTTGTTGTAGACATTAGTAGTTCGCGCGCATACCACAATGAGCATGTGCGTCGTGTACCAGCATGCCTCGGGAACAACTGTTCTCAGTTTCCGCTCTGTCGCTAACCTGTACGGTTCTGTTCTGTGCTTTAAAAATGTTTAAGACTATCAACTCACCTTCCGCATCTGAGGTTCACTCAGTGATACGGTTTTTGTCAGCAAGGAACCTGCCTGCTGCAGAAATTCATCGACAGATTTGTGAAGTGTACGGTGATACTGTTATGAGTGAAAGCAAAGTGCGTAAGTGGGTACGACAATTCAAAGATGGTCGCGACAACGTCCATGATGAGGACCACTCCGGTTGCCCTTCTTTGATTACAGACGATTTGATTTGATTGCACACTCAAATCTTTGGTTTTTGTGGTCCTCTATCAGAAGTTTCGGGACCCAACGGGAGCACAGTTTCCTAAACTTTAGGTGTTCAGAAACAATGTTGTAAAGCACTAATCTTGACAAGTCAGGAAATCGTTTGATAGACCTGTTATTGTGAAGCGCCTGTTCTCATGAATCCTCGCTTCAACTGAAGCCACCAAATCGTCTGTAATCAAAGAAGGGCGACCGGAGCGGTCCTCATCATGGACGTTGTCACGGCCACCTTTGAATTGTCGTAACCTACCTACCTACACAATCTATAGTCATCACCACTGCAGCGGTCCTTTACTTACTTACCTACTTACTTACTTACTTACTTATTTAGGCGATCCCTCATAGTCCAAGGATGATGGTCCTCCAAGTTCCGTGTGCTGGGGGTGGGTTCATAGGTGGCTATGGAGCCCTATTCTTGACCTGCATCTTCTCCCACAGTGAGGGCATTGGTTTCCAGGTGGGAGGCGGTCTCGGTCGGGGTTGGCTTGACACGCCTTCCTCTTGACACATTTCTCTCTTTCACCCTCCATTCGTGCCTCTTCAAATTCTGCAGCACTGCTAGTCACAGCTGACTTCCAACTGGAGCGCTCAAGTGCCAGGGCTTTCCATTTCTCAGTGTCTATGCCAGAGTTTTTAAGGTTGGCTTTGGGCCCATCTTTAAATCTCTTTTCCTGTCCACCAACATTCCGTTTTCCATTCTTAAGTTCAGAGTAGAGCAACTGCTTTG
Source organism: Anolis sagrei ordinatus (assembly GCF_025583915.1). Lineage (NCBI taxonomy): Eukaryota > Metazoa > Chordata > Lepidosauria > Squamata > Anolidae > Anolis > Anolis sagrei. Next base: position 13,151,599 of record NW_026847882.1, on the reverse strand, counting down.
GGAGACGGTGGTTGGGCATCCAGACAACATGGCCGGTCCAGCGGAGTTGATGGCGGAGGACCATCGCTTCAGTGCTGGTGGTCTTTGCTTCTTCCAGCATGCTGATATTTGTCTGCTTTGAGCCCATCCAGACAACGTGGCTGATCCAGCGGAGTTGATGGCAGAGAACCATTGCTTCGATGCTGGTGGTCTTTGCTTCTTCCAGCACACTGACGTTTGTCCGCCTGTCTTCCCAAGAGATTTGCAGGATTTTCCGGAGGCAGCGCTGATGGAATCATTCCAGGAGTTGCATGTGACGCCTGTAGACAGTCCACATTTCGCAGGCATATAGCAGGATTGGGAGGGCAATAGCTTTATAGACAAGCACCTTGGTATCCCTACGGATGTCCCGGTCCTCAAACACTCTCTGCTTCATTCGGAAAAATGCTGCACTTGCAGAGCTCAGGCGGTGTTGTATTTCGGTGTCGATGTTGACTTTGGTGGAGAGATGGCTGCCAAGGTAGCGGAAATGATCAACATTTTCCAATGTTACACCATTAAGCTGTATTGCTGGCATTGGAGTATTACACTGCAGCACTCAATGTAATACCAACAGTAGACATTACTGTGCCCTAACTGTTTTATTTCTATCTCTCTCCTTGTTTAGGAATTTGTCTTACTTTGCTACCCAGCACAGCCCATCCGCTGTCATTTTGGACTTATGGGAAGCCAGGCACCAGCACGATGATGACTTAGACTCTCTAGCCTGTGCTTTGGAAGAGATAGGAAGGACACAACCCCAAATCTCGGACCTCACAGAAACTCAGATTGAAGAATCCAACTTCAGCTACAGCAGACAAAATGGACTTTAGTTGTCGCTTTCCTTTTGAAGAACTGAGGCCTGGGTCCAACTTTGCCCTTGATGAAATTCCTGTTGGCGGAGAAGAAACTACAAACCATACTATGATTTCATGCTCACACATGCACACAAAAAAAACACATAAACTTAACTTGTTCTGTATTTCCTGCAGTGGTTCACTCCTTCATGCCACCAAACCAATTTCCGGTCAGAGGAAGACAATAATCGGCTAAGCTCCAAGGAAAGCATATGCCTCTCTATGAGAGGAGGAAAATATTGTCTCCTGATGCTGAAGGTTGAATTTGTTTAGGGTTCGCACAAAATGTTAAGGAGTACATTCTACGGTATCCAGGAGAGGGAAATATGTGAATGCGCCAAGATGCCTAAAATGATCTCAAATCTAGATATTTCTGTGTCTTAGACTGTTCACGTGATTTTTTCCCCCTGTCGTTCTGTTATTTATGGTTTAGTTTGTAACTTAAACTTAAGACATGGCCGTGTAGCGGGAACAGGTAAGTGCAGGTATTTTGGCAGGAAAAGGAGGGAGACAAAAATATAATTTACTGATGACGAACATCAAGATGGAAGAATCTGAAGTTGAGGCAAATTTCTCAGAAGTCCAATGTCCTAGAAGAAATCCTAGATTTATTTATTTTTTTTGTAGTTGCCCTCTTAGGAAAAACGACACTTTGCAGAATTTTCTCCGGTGTTTTGGATATGTGCAAAACTCTAGAAGAAGCTACAGTGATGAAACTGATTTTATGCTCAAAAATCAAATATGGTTAACAAGGAATGGGAGGACAAGTATATGAACTACAGTGCTAGAGTGTTAGCATTATTATAACAGCTGTCAAAATATCTAGATAAAATGGAATGTTAGACAGGGAAAAACGTGTTCTTTTGTAGTTCACATAGGTTGAAAGGGTGCAGTGGTGCAGTGGGTTAAACCGTTGAGCTGATGAATTTGCTGACCGAAAAGTCTGTGGTTTGAATCTGGAGAGTGGGGTGAGCTCCCACCATTAGCCCCAGCTTCTGCCTACCTAGCAGTTCAAAAACATGCAAACGTAAGTAGAACAATAGGTACCGCTTCTGCGGGAAGGTAACGGCACTCCATGAAGTCATGCTGGCCACATGACTTAGGAGGCGTCTATGGACAGCGCCGGATGTGAGGGCGATCTGGCTGCGTCATCTGTCACCCCGTTGATTGCCAGGGTTGATTCGACTGATCTGGCTGGCTAGGCGGGTGTCCCCTTCCTCCCTCACCATTCCATGTGCGTCCCTCCCGAAGCTGTGCGCTCGGTGGAAGAGGACGACATCCCAGGTATAGAAGGAATGTACCGAGGTCTCCAGTCTTCGGTCCTGGGTTTACAATAGCTGTGCTCCCCTGCTAGAACCTCGAAACAAGCTCAAGGTCCATTTGTAGGAGAACAGCGCCGGCTCTTCGGCTTAGAAATGGAGACGAGCACCACCGCCCAGAGTTGGACATGACTAGATTTAATGTCAAGGGGAAACCTTTACTTATAGGTTGAAAGATTCCTACATTGAAGATAGGCTGCACCGGGATTGTGGCGCAGCTGGCTGAGTGTCAGCTGCATTAAGATCACTCTGACCAAAAAGTCATGAGTTCGAAGCCAGCCAGGGTTGGAGTAGGTTTCCAACCAATTGTGTGTAGCCTGTTGCCGACCTTTGCAACCCGATAGACAATTGCATCTGTCAAGTAGGAAAATTAGGTACCACCTTAAAGTGTGAGGAGGCTAAATTAACTGATTTATGAGGCCATAAAGAAGACTCCAGTGGAAGCATGCGGGAATGCGGAAGTGCTTCATCAGCGTCGCAGATGGACGATGAAAGCGACAGCTCCCCTGGCGGCCAGAAAAAGTTAAATAGCCTCTGTGTATGTCTGTATATGTTTGTATATCAAAAATTGGCATTGAATGTTTGCCATATATGTGTACACTGCAATCCGCCCTGAGTCCCCTGTGGGGTGAGAAGGGCGGAATATAAAAGCTGTAAATAAATAAATAAATACTACTACTACTACTAATAGTAATAATAATAATAATAACAACAACACTTTATTTATATTCCGCCCTTCGCACCCCAAAGAGGACTCGGGGCGGATCACAGTACGTATGCTTGGCAAACATTCAATGCCACTTTGATGAAGCACTTCCGCATTCCCCGCATGCTTCCCCGCTGGAATGCTTTGCTGGACGAGACAGACAGAACAGGAGGTGGTTTGTTATAGCTGTTTTTGGTGCCATGGCAGGTTGGACTTGAGTCCAGGAGGTGCTGTTGCTCTATCCCAGTGGTTTTCATCCTGTGGGTCCCCATGTGTTTTGGCCTACAACTCCCATAAATCCCAGCCAGTTTACCAGCTGTTAGGATTTCTGGGAGTTGGAGGCCAAAACATCTGGGGATCCACAGGTTGAGAACCACTGCTCTATCCTCTATGACAGGGGTTCTCAAACTACGGCCCGGGGGCCGGATACGGCCCTCGAAGGTCATTTATCCGGCCCTCGTTCAGGGTCAATCTAAGTCTGAAATGACTTGAAAGCACACAACAACAACAACAACAACAATTCTATCTCATTAGTCAAAAGCAGGCCCACACTTCCCATTGAAATACTAATAAGTTTATATTTGCTAAAATTGTTCTTCATTTTAATTATTGTATTGTTTTAAGTGCTTTTTGCACTACAAATAAGATATGTGCAGTGTGCATAGGAATTCGTTCATTTTTTTTTCAAATTATAATCCGGCCCTCCAACAGTTTGAGGGCTGTGACCTGGTCCTCTGTTTAAAACGTTTGAGGATCCCTGCTCTATGATGAAGAGCTGTCAGAACTTCCTCCTTCCTTTTGGCCGCCCAGCTTTTTCTGTCCTTCTTCGTTTATGGTGTTGTAAAACACTTCCCCTGCTTTTTAGCGGTCCCTGATTTCTCTAATTACAGCTAATGCTGTTTTCGAATTGTTTAGGTAAACAATGAGCTAGGGTGACAGTTGGCAGCTCACGCCAACCCGGGGTTTCGAACTTGAAACCTTTTGGTTGATAGATCTTACAGTTGCTGGTGATTTACCTCCGTACTATGTTTTCCCCAAAACAAATTCCTAACTAAACAGACAAAGAAAATGTCACAGAGATAGATGAAACATTCACCTGATGTTCTCATTTTATGTCGCAATTTTAAGACCATGAAATGCTCTCAAAAGTACGTTTGGGGCTTTAAAAGAGAGAGAGAGAGAACTATGATGCCATCTGAAGTATTTAAGGATCCTTATCTTAAAAGAGATGCCAGTTATGGGTAATAATAATCTCTTTATAGTCTTTTAAACTCACAAAGTACTAGGGTAGCTGGACTACTCACGTGCACTCGTCTATATAATCTGTAACATTATATTACTTTAACTGTAACGTATATACTCATGTATAAATTGACCTCATTTAATGAGTTGAGGGAAGCTTTGGGGGCCAAAATTATGGATTTTGATGTGACCCATGAATAAGTCAAGGATTGCTCCATAGAGAAGAGAATGGGACATTGCTATTTCAAAGGCCAGAAGTGACATTGTGGTGGAGAACGTAGAAGAGTCAGTTCTTCTTTTGGGTTCTCCTAGGACAGTGGTTCTCAACCTACCTAATGTCGCGACCCCGTAATACAGTTCCTTATGTTGTGGTGACCCCCAACCATAACATTATTTTTGTTGCTTCTTCTTAACTGTAATTTTGCTACTGTTATGAATCGTAATGTAAATATTAGGGCTGGGCGGTTTCGTTTCGTTAATTCGTAATTCGTTAATAATTCGTTAATTTTTTAAATTACAAAACGATAACGAACTATTCTGGAGCAATTTTTTAAAAAAACGAATTTTTAAACACGTTTTGTAAATGCTTCGTATTTCGTTATTGTATTCGTTTCGTTATTGTTCTGAGGTCGTTTCGTTATTATTTCCGCATGTCTGGGGCAAGTTTTTTGTTTAATTAGTGAAAAAAAATTATAATATCACACCAACAGTCAACAACAGAGGGAGAGGGAAGCTTCAAAAGTTTTTGGAGGTTTTTTAGCGTATTTCGCGGTCGCGTCCGCCATTAACGAATCGATTCGTTATTGTTTCGGAAATCGATTCGTTAATGTTTTGTAATTTTTTTCACATTTACGAAATTTCGTAAATATCGAACTTTTTAAAAGGAAAATTTTGTAATTATTTTAAATAACGAAACGCAAAAATCCCCAAAAAACGAATCGATTTTAGAAACAAATTTTCCCGTTGTTACCCAGGCCTAGTAAATATCTGATATGCAGGATGGATTTTCATTCACTGGACCAAATTTGGCCCAAATACCCGATACGCCCAAATTTGAATACTGGTGAGGTTGGAGGAGATTGATGTTGTCATTTGGGAGTTGTAGTTGCTGGGATTTATAGCTCACCTACAATCAGAGAGCTTTCTGAACTCCACCAACGATGGAATTGAATCAGACATGGCCACATAGAAATCCCATGACCAACAGAAAATGCTAGAACGGCTTGGTGGGCATTGACCTTGAGTTTGGGAGTTGTAGTTCACCTAAATCCAGAGAGCACTGTGGACTCAAACAATGATCAATCTGGACCAAACTTGGCACGAACACTCAATATGTCCAAATGTGGACTCTGGTGGAGTTTGGGGAAAATAGACCTTGACATTTGGGAGTTGTAGTTGCTGGGATTTATAGTTCACCTACAATCAAAGAGCATTCTGAACCCCACCAATGATAGAATTGAGGCCAAACTTCCCACACAGAGCCTCCATGATCAACAGAAAATATTGTATATTCTGATGGTCTTCGGGGACCCCTCTAACACTCCTCGCAACCAGAAGTGGCCCTAGGTAATTTTCAACGGTAAGCAAACAGTATTTTGGCGCCCCCCCCCCCCCAAGCAATCATTGATATATATTTTCTGTTTGTCGTGGGAGTTCTGTGTGCCATATTTGGTTCAATTCCATCATTGGTGGAGTTCAGAATGCTCTTTGATTGTAGGTGAACTATACATCCCAGTAACTACACTTGCCGCACTTGCTCCCTTGCCTGGCCCGCTTTGGGTCCGGAGGCATGCCTGAAGACCCCGGCGTGTGCACCAAAAGTCACCTCTTCTCCTGACTTTCTCCTCAGCCATTGGGACCAAGAGAGAGAGAGAGAGGTGGAGATGCCCACCTTTCCTGAAGGTAGGCGCAAAAACAAAGGAGGGAGCGGAGGTGGGAGATACCTCCAGCCGGAGGGGCTCTCTCTCTCTCTCTCTCTCTTGGTCCCAATGGCTGAAGAGAAAGTCAGGAGAAGAGGTGACTTTTGGTGCGCACGCTGGGGTCTTCAGACACGCCTCCGGACCCGAAGCGGGCCAGGTGCGGCAGCTCCACCCCTTGGCCCACCCACGGATTGGAGAGAGGAGAGGAGGTGGGTGGAGCGCTGGGGGATTGGGAAAGGGAGCCGGTCATGGGGAAGGGATTGAACGCGGAGAACGATTGAGCGCCGGCTCTGCTTACGCACCCGGTTGCCAGGTGGAGCAGGAACGAGAGGGGCTAGGCGAGGCTCAAGGGCCCGGCCCCTTTGGGAAGAGGATCACCCAGCAGCAAGGCAAGAAAGCCGAGGCTCCCCCCGGACTGCTAGGGCTGTTGTGAGCTGAGGGGGCGCTCCTCAAGTGGCGGTCAAGGGGCATTTACAGAGGCGCCTCTGCGCCCCTGGCAAAAAAAGTGTTCTGCGACCGCTTACTTCGGGTAATGGATGAACCGCCCCTGCCCACGACCCCCCCAGGGGTCCCGACCCCCAGGTTGAGAAACACTGTCCTAGGACATACTACATTCTTGCTTTTTGTCACAAATCTCAGATAAGGGGATGTTTCCTTTTCTGATAAGAGTTATGATGCAATATTTACATTGACCTGTGGAAAGTTTGATCCAGGATTTGGGGCCCATTTGCTGATTTAAATGTCTTGATGTATACATGAGTATATGCCTAGGTATAGCAGAGGTGCGAAAAAAGCTTTCCTGTATTGTGTAGATGTGTAATAGGAAATTAGCATGAGTGCCCAATGCATATTGTCACCTGATGCACATTGGGTCTCTTTGTGCATTGATGCTGTTGTGCATTGGTCGCTTTGCTAGCTCTCCTACATAGCTTCGACTGGATATGAACTTTACACAACTGTATTTCGAATTTCTACATATGTAAATCTACTTATGAAGATGTAAGACCTAAAAGGATTCCAGATTTTATTTTTAAGCACAAACAAGATTCTCCTGACTTTAATAAGTACTGTGTTAATCTGTTTTACTCTTACAAACAGTCTAATGCCAGTGTTGCAGTCGTACAATCAGATACCAGCTTTATGGGGCTTCTGCTGCTACTAAATGAAATCTGCATTGAAGTCGATCAAGTAGGCCATGTTTCCTTTTTGTTTACAGGATTTGAAGCTAGATAACACTTTAAAAGCATTGCCAAAACCTTGGAATTAATTTTTACAATTCTAGACTCTGACAAAGCTGCCACGCAAATCGCTTTGGAGGCAATGCATTGTGATTTTTGTCATCTTGTTGAGAAATAAATGTCAGATTGGGGAGGGAATGGACTCAAAATGAGGAGAAAAAATATGTCTGGGCATCTATTTATATAAATAAAAATGTAATGTTCGTTTGTGGGATTAATATAACTCAAAAACCACTGGACGAATTGACACTAAATTTGGACACAAGACACCTAACAACCCAATGTATGTCCTTCACTCAAAAAAATTGATTTTGTCATTTGGGAGTTGTAGTTGCTTGGATTTATAGTTCACCTGCAATCAAAGAGCATTCTGAACCCCACCAATGATGGAATTGAACCAAACTTGGCACACAGTTCTCCCATGACCAAGAGAAAATACTGGAAGTTTAGCGGGCATTGATCTTGAGTTTTGGAGTTGTAGTTCACCTATATCCAGAGAGGACTCAAACAATGATGGATCTGGACCAAACTTGGCAGAATACTCAATATGCTCAAGTGAACACTGGTGGAGTTTGGGAAATAGACCTTGACATTTGGGAGTTGTAGTTACTGGGATTTATAGTTCACCTACAATCAAAGAGCATTCTGAACCCCACTAATGATAGAATTGGGCCAAACTTCCCACACAGAAACCCCATGACCAACACAAAATACTGTGTTTTCTGATGCCCTTTGGCCACCCCTCTGACGCCCCCTTGCAACCTCCCCAGGGGTCCCAACCCCTAGGTTGAGAAACGCTGCATCAGTGCCTGAGGAAAATACAGTAAGTAGAATCATAGAATCATAGAATTATAGAATCAAAGAGTTGGAAGAGACCTCGTGGGCCATCCAGTCCAACCCCCTGCCAAGAAGCAGGAATATTGCATTCAAATCACCCCTGACAGATGGCCATCCAGCCCCTGTTTAAAAGCTTCCAAAGAAGGAGCCTCCACCACACTCCAGCGCAGAGAGTTCCACTGCTGAACGGCTCTCACAGTCAGGAAGTTCTTCCTCAAGTGTCACGACATTATCCCCACTCCCATTTCTAATCAGTTTCCAACCCACTTTTCTTATGCATACAAATACACAGCAAAAAGTAAAAAAAAAAAACATCAGAAGAGTATTCTTACACAGCTAAAACCAGAGGTGAACAACAGTGGGAGGCTGGAAGGGGTCACATTGGTCCCCTAGGATACCTTGAGGGGCCATGACCCCAACTACAGAATATATAGTAAGGAAATCTGATCTTGGAGAAGAACCAGCTTTAGTTATCTTGAGCATGTCCTTCGAACGGTCAATTAATTTTAGATGTAATTAAATTTTGTATCCAATTTTAGATCTCATGGTACAACTGCCCCATTAAGTAGTGATTTACTTACTTCCCTAACATTTGAAGATCTGGTGTGGGCAGCAATATAAATGTGAGAGATTATGGATTCCTAATAATTTCACCACCAATTCTCACAATACCTGCAGATTTCCCCCAAGATTAGGAAACTAGGTCTCTTCTTTCCATATATTAGTAATAGAAGTATTAGGATGATAGGTCTTAAAGAGATATTGTAGACTCCCAACATACTGAATGGGGGCAACTGCCCAGCTAAGTTAGTTTTCTCTTTGTAACTTCAGAAATAATGGTTGGCATTCTCAATAGTATTTACAATGTTATAAGCTCTTATAGATTCACATTTATGACCATGACACTATGGCCATATTTGCAAATGTCCACTAAAACTCCCTTAGAAACCAAATAGCTGCATCAATAATAATAATAATAATAATAATAATAATAATAATAATAATAGCTTTATTTATATATCGCTCTATCTTCCCGGGGGGACTCAGAGCGGTTTCCAAGTGACATCATCAATACATACAAAGTAAACAACATAACCATAAGATTAACAAAACAACCGAAGGAGTTCTAAGTAGACATAGAATCATAGAATCAAAGAGTTGGAAGAGACCTCATGGGCCATCCAGTCCAACCCCATTCTGCCAAGAAGCAGGAATATTGCATTCAAATCACCCCCGACAGATGGCCATCCAGCCTCTGTTTAAAAGCTTCCAAAGAAGGAGCCTCCACCACACTCCGGGGCAGAGAGTTCCACTGCTGAACGGCTCTCACAGTCAGGAAGTTCTTCCTCATGTTCATATGGAATCTCCTCTCTTGTAGTTTGAAGCCATTGTTCCGTCCTAGTCTCCAGGGAAGCAGAAAACAAGCTTGCTCCCTCCTCCCTGTGGCTTCCTCTCACATATTTATACATGGCTATCATATCTCCTCTCAGCCTTCTCTTCTTCAGGCTAAACATGCCCAGCTCTTTAAGCCGCTCCTCATAGGACTTGCTCTCCAGACCCTTGATCATTTTAGTTGCCCACCTCTGGACACATTCCAGCTTGTCAATATCTCTCCTGAATTGTGGTGCCCACAATTGGACAGTAGGCAAACAAGGCATTGAAGGATGGGTTGTTGTAGGTTTTTTCAGGCTATATGGCCATGTTCTAGAGGCATTTTCTCCTGACGTTTCACCTGCATCTATGGCAAGCATCCTCAGAGGTATGCTTGCCATAGATGCAGGCAAAACGTCAGGAGAAAATGCCTTTAGAACATGGCCATATAACCCGAAAAACCTACAACAACCCAGTGATTCCAGCCATGAAAGCCTTCAACAATACATTGAAGGATGGTGTGGACAGCCAAGAGGAAGGCGTGTCAACCAAATATTTGTCATGAACACTTTCCACCTGGAAATCTATATCCCCACTGTGAAAGACCATGTGAATCCAGAATAGGTTTTCACAGTCATTTATGGATCCACTGCCAAGACTCTACCTCTGAGAGGCAATCACCCTTGGCCATGAGAGAGCACCTATGACAGTCCCTTCCTACCAGCAACCCATAGAGACCTGTCATAATTTATTTACAGTATTTATATTCCACCCTTCTCACCCTGAAGGGGACTCAGGGTGGATCACAGAAGACATATACTCAATATTCAATGCCATTTTACAGATATAGACAGATATAGTACATAGATAGAGGTATCTAAGCTTTTCCTGTCTTCGGCGTCTTGGAGGTCATGCTCAATTCCAGCCACGGGTGGGTTGGGGAAAGGATGTACTGTCACTCCATCCACCATGTCAAAGAGCCCTATTCACAGACTTCCTCCTTTATGATCATATCACTGGCATTTTCCGGTATTTCCATATGGTGCCATTAAAATAACTCCCCTGTTAAGTAGTAATATAATAATAATAAAACTTTTTTTATATACCGCTCTATCTCCCCGAGGGGAACTCAGGCCGGTTTCCAAGCAACATCACCAAAATATACAGAGTAAACAGCATAACATAAAATTAACAAAACAACATAAGCATAAAATTATCACAATTACACATATATATTAAAAATAATCCTGCCTGTTCAAAGCAATTAAAAGGCTGGGCCGAGGCTAGTGCAAACTCAAATTATGAGGGGACCGGGAATTAAGTACAGTGCTATAACAGGCTAAGAGCAATAGCAGGTATGGGTCTGTGGCTGCTCATTTCTAGGACCCATTAGAGCAGTGGTTCTCAACCTGGGGTCTCCAGATGTTTTTGGCCTTCAACTCCCAGAAATCCTAACAGCTGCTAAACTGGCTGGGATTTCTGGGAGTTGTAGGCCAAAAACACCTGGGGACCCCTGGTTGAGAACCACTGTATTAGAGGGATGACCGGGGCAATAGGTAAGAAGTGTAAGGACGTATTCAACTATGTTTGGGGCTGGGCTAGAACTGGTCATTCTCAAAGGCTTGTTGAAACCACCAAGTCTTCAAGCTCTTACGAAAGGAGAGGAGGGTTGAGGCCTGTCTTATTTCCCTTGGAAGGGTGTTCCAGAGGTGAGGGGGCCGCCACCGAGAAAGCCCTCTCTCTCGTCCCCACCAACCATACGTGTGACGGTGGTAGGAGTGAAAGGAGGGCCTCCCGGAAGATCTTATGCCGGATCATAGAAGGAGATGCGATCGTGGAGATAGGTGGGGACCTAAAAAGTCGTAAAACGTTTTACGACTTTTTACGACATAATCGTTACCTTGAATTTAACTCAGCAACTTCTCGGTAGCCAATGAAGCTGTTTTAATAGGGCCGTTGTATGCTCCCTATAGTACCTATTTATCTACTCACAGCTGTTTTCAATCTGCTAGACGAGTAGTGAGGTGGGCTGAAGTTGGGGCACTTATCCCCGACCTGGGCTTCGAACTGCCAATCTTTTGATTGGCAAGATTTATTGCAGCTGGTGGTTAACCTGCTGTGCCAAAGCCCGGCCTGATGCATTGCAGCTCAGTGGCAGAAGGGGATTGGATGTTTCATGCATCTTACCCCACTTTCTAGCATCACAAACTCCATATTGACAAGATGGAATGTGTCCAGAGGAGGGCGACTCAAATGATCAAGGGGCTGGAGAACAAGCCCTATGAGGAGCGGCTTAAGGAGCTGGGCATGTTTAGCCTGAAGAAGAGAAGGCTGAGAGGAGATATGATAGCCATGTATAAATATGTGAGAGGAAGCCACAGGGAGGAGGGAGCAAGCTTGTTTTCTGCTTCCCTGAAGACTAGGACGGAACAATGGCTTCAAACTACAAGAGAGGAGATTCCATCTGAACATGAGGAAGAACTTCCTGACTGTGAGAGCCGTTCACAGTGGAACTCTCTGCCCCGGAATGTGGTGGAGGCTCCTTCTTTGAAGCTTTTAAACAGAGGCTGGATGGCCATCTGTCAGGGGTGATTTGAATGCAATATTCCTGCTTCTTGGCAGGGGGTTGGACTGGATGGCCCATGAGGTCTCTTCCAACTCTTTGATTCTATGATTCTATGAAAGGAGATTGCATCTGAACATGAGGAAGAACTTCCTGACTGTGAGAGCCTTCTCTTTTTCAGGCTAAACATGCCCAACTCCTTAAGCCGCTCCTCATAGGGCTTGTTCTCCAGACCCTTGATCATTTGAGTCGCCCTCCTCTGGACACATTCCATCTTGTCAATATGGAGTTTGTGATGCTAGAAAGTGGAACTCTCTACCCCGGAGGGAGTCTGGTGGAGGCTCCTTCTTTGGAAGCTTTTAAACAGGGGCTGGATGGCCATCTGTCAGGGGTGATTTGAATGCAATATTCCTGCTTCTTGGCAGAATGGGGTTGGACTGGATGGCCCATGAGGTCTCTTCCAACTCTTTGATTCTTTGATTCTATGATTAGTTAATGCATCTCCTTGCGTTTTAAGGTGAGTTTTAGAGAGTTGGATTTGAGGGCAAATTATAGCTACAACATTGCAGTAATGTCTCCCATGCAGAATATAATAACGCTTTTATTATCTAAATAACTTCAGGAAAAAAATACAAACAATAATGTGAACTGGCCATGGCAAGGCGATAATGAGTGCATCGTGTATGCACTCAGGATGGTGAAGCAATTCTATGGCTGAGCCTAAATTCTCAAAAAGAAGAGGAAATATTGCCAGACTAACCATTTAAGCTGTTTACATTTTATACCAGACAAAATTAGCTTCCAGAGCCATTATACCTAAAGTATGGGCATCTACTGCATGTACTGGTACATTAACTGAACAAGAGCTGTAAACAACTTACTTTAATGCCATGACGAGTAACCGTCCTAAACAGGAAATTTGTATTCCAAAGCAAGTTGCAGACTTATCCTAGCTTCATCATACCTCTTATTACTCAAACCACTGATGCCTGGAATTAGCTTACTGCTGATTCTTAGCAAAGAGTGAGAAGAGGAAAACATTCTTTCATTACACATTTCAGGGGATGCTGCAAACTAACTGATAATAAAATAATTTCATTTGGATTTGCAGACCCGGTTATTGAGAGCCAAACTGCAGATGACATGAGACATGTGTGAATTAGGGATGGTTGAATGTTCTCTCGCTTCTGCTCAATGTGCCTCAAGTTTTTGGAACATTCAGTTGAACACCCATTCCTGAACTCAAAATAACCCGCTGAAATATCTTCTACCTGTGTGTTACCTGTCTCCAAGGCAAAGTGAAAATATCAATCCTGGAAAGAGACGTTGGAGCTGGAGGTAGAGGTTGGAGGCTCTATTGACATGTGGAGTGCCAAATTTGTCTACTGGAATTATAGGTTTTAGCCCCCGATGGTGCAATGGGTTAAACTCTTGTGCCAGCAGGACTGCTGACCAACAGTCAGCAGTTCGAATATGTTAAGAGCGGGTTGAGCTCCCTCTGTCAGCTCCAGCTACCCATCCGGGGACATGAGAGAAGCCTCCCACAAGGATGGTAAAAAATCAAAACATCTGGGCATCCCCTGGGCCGCATCCTTGCAGACTGCCAATTCTTGCAAGTTCTCAAGTCATAGACTCAGAGAATCATAAAGTTGGAAGAGACCTCATGGGCCATCCACTCCAACCCCCTGCCAAGAAGCAGGAAAATTGCATTCAAATCACCGCCGACAGATGGCCACCCAGCTTCTGTTTAAAACCCTCCGAAGAAGGAGCCTCTACCACACTCTGGGGTAGAGAGTTCCAGTGCTGAATGGCTCTCATAGTCAAGAAGTATTTCCTAATGTTCAGGTGGAATCTCCTTTCTTGTAGTTTGAAGCCATTGTTTCGCGTCCTAGTCTCCAGGGAAGCAGAAAACAAGCTTGCTCCCTTCTCCCTATGACTTATAGAATCAAAGAGTTGGAAGAGACCTCATGGGCCATCCAGTCCAACCCCTGCCAAGAAGCACAAATATTGCATTCAAAGCACCCCCGACAGATGGCCATCCAGCTTCTGTTTAAAACCCTCCAAAGAAGGAGCCTCCCACACTCCGGGGTAGAGAGTTCCAGTGCTGAACGGCTCTCACAGTCAGAAGGTTCTTCCTAATGTTCAGGTGGAATCTCCTTTCTTGTACTTTGAAGCCATTGTTCCGCGTCCCAGTCTCCAGGGAAGCAAAAAACAAGCATGCTCCCTCCTCCCTAGGACTTCCTCTCACATATTTATATATGGCTACCATGTCCTCTCAGCCTTCTCTTCTTCAAGCTAAACATGCCCAGCTCTTTAAGCCGCTCCTCATAGGGCTTGTTCACCAGGCCCTTGATCATTTTAGTCGCCCTCCTCTGGACACATTCCAGCTTGTCAATATCTCTCTTGAATTGTGGTGCCCAGAATTGGACACAATATTCCAGGTGTGGTCTAACCAATGCAGAATACTTCCCTGGACCTAGATACTATGCTCCTATTGATGCAGACCAAAATCCCATTGGCTTTTTTTGCCACCACATCACATTGTTGGCTCATGTTTAACTTGTTGTCCACGAGGACTCCAAGATCTTTTTCACACGTACTGCTCTCGAGCCAGGCATTGTCCCCCATTCTGTATCTTTGCATTTCGTTTTTCCTGCCTAAGTGGAGTATCTTGCATTTGTCACTGTTGAAGTTCATTTTGTTAGTTTTGGTCCATCATCTCTCTAATCTGTCAAGATCATTTTGAATTCTGCTCCTGTCCTCTGGAGTATTGGCTATCCCTCCCAATTTGGTGTCGTATGTAAAATCATACTATGTTTTTTTGACAATGATATTGAAATCTGAAATATATACAGAAAGTCTTTACTTTAGATTTGTTTGGTGGGCATTGACCTTGAGTTTTGGAATTGTAGTTCACCTATATCAAGAGAGCACTGTGTGCTCAAATAATGATAGATCTGAACCAAACTTGGCACGAATACTCAATATACCCCAAATGTGAACACTGGCATTGAATCCCATGACCAATGGAAAATACTGTGTTTTCTGATGGTCTTTGGTGACCCTTTGGACACCCCTTGTGACCCCCCCCCAGGGGTCTCCACCCCCATTGTCTCAAAGCTACATTTATTTTCTTCCAGATTAATCAAATGTCAAATTCTCCTCTCTGCCAGTATGGATTTAAACCACAATACACTTTTCTTAATTCCTTTTAATTCCTTTGTCTTTTACATGACACTGTAAATTCCCCTTTTTGGTGCCCGTGTCAGCTTTAGGACCATGGTGAACACCTTTTAAAAAGGAGAATAACATAGTAACATCCTTGTACTTTGTACTTCTTTTGTTAAATATGTCTGTTACAATTATGTTGGCAGACCTTGTCTTTTTTGAAAAAAATGGGTTAGGACAAGGAAAATCATATCGTGCTTTGCAAGGTATTTCTAAAGCTGTTCTTTCATTTCATTTAGTGGTATTTAACCTCTTGGATTAGAACTCTTTTATAAGGATCTCTGCGTGAGATAATATGTTCTAATGAGGGAAATTATCTATGCCTTATGGTCTTGGCAAATTAGACATAATATCACTTGTGAAATTTTAGCTCGCCGGTGGTGAAGTTACGAGGGTTGAATGAAAAGTAATGCCTCCACCTTCGTAACTCCTCAACAGATGGCAGTACTGGCATGCGGCAGGTACTGCCTTGTTCAGTAGACGCTCCTCTACAGTTCCATTTTGGCGGGAAGCCTTAGCATTGAATGGTTGTGTTGTTAACGTGCAAAGTATGGAACCCTGCGCAGATAGTCGGTCAATGCGACTTAAGCAATGTGTAGTCATTGAATTCTTGACAGCAGAAGGTGTCTCCCCAAAGGAGATTCATCAGAGAATGCAAGCTGTTTATGGTGATTGTGTTGATGTGAGTACTGTYRGTCATTGGGCGAGTAAGTTTAAAGAATTTTTTTTTTGTCGTGTCAGGAGCAACCTGAGACCAAGTCGCTTCTGGTGTGAGAGCATTGGCCGTCTGCAAGGACGTTACCCAGGTGACGCCCGGATGATTTGATGTTTTATCATCCTTGTGGGAGGCTTCTRTRATGTCCCAGCATGGGGAGCTGGAGCTGATAGAGGGAGCTCATCCGCCTCTCCCCGGATTTGAACCTGCGAACTGTCAGTCTTCAGTCCTGCTGGCACAGGGGTTTAACCCACTGCGCTACCGGCACATGTTGAGGTGGGAATATCTGACATGCATGACAAACAGAGTTAGACGTCCTGTGACAGCAACTACTGAGTTTCACAAGCAAAAGGTTGACAAATTGATTCAGGACYATCATCGTATCACTCAGAGAGAAATTTCAAGCATAATRGGCATTTCACAAGAACGTGTCGGTCACATTATTGCTTTGCTTGGCTGTAGGAAGATCTGTGCAGGATGGGTTGCAGAAACAGAATGTCGACTTCTTCCGTGACGGCTTCAGAAAACTTGTTCATCGTTGGCAGAAATGTATTGTATTGTATGGCGATTATGTTGAAAAATGAATAGTGATAGTTAAAGAGCACATTCTAAGGATTATTTCTTTGTTTGATTTATTAACATATTCCCATCCAAACTCAAGTAATGAAGATGGAGGCATTACTTTTCATCCAACCCTCTTAGAACAATAAGCTCTACTTAGATCCTGCACAGATCTTCTACTTAACCCTGTTGAGCAGTGTAGTATTCTGAAATAAGGCTTTATACTTGCTCAATCTAGTCTTGTGTTTTTCTTAGAAGCTACATAGTTTGCACTCAGTGTGAAGAACAATCAGTGAAATGCCATCAAAATCAAAGCACAGGTCAATAACAGTGTTAGGCAGGTGGCAGGGATTACAGATGCAACCCTTTTGTTTTGCAGGAATCAAGAAACAAAAGGTGCCTTCCAACAATTCATCTGTTGTTGATTCTGCCAATCCAAGTCTCATACTATTGTTTTCTTTCTTGATATTTCACTCCACCCCACTTTCCATTGCAAGGCATCCCTTCTGCATCATCTGGTGTCATTGTATTGTCGAAGGCTTCCATGGCTGGAATCACTGGGTTGTTGTAGGTTTTTTGGGCTATATGACCATTTTCTAGAACAGTGGTTCTCAATGGAATGTGTCCAATGTGTCTAATGCCGCGACCCCTTAGTACAGTTCCTCATGTTGTGGTGACCCCCAATCATAACATTATTTTTGTTGCTACTTCATAACTGTAATTTCGCTACTGTTATGAATCGTAATGTAAATATCTGATATGCAGGATGGATTTTCATTCACTGGGCCAAATTTGGCACAAATACCCAATACGCCCAAATTTGAATACTGGTAGGGTTGGAGGAGATTGATATTGTCATTTGGGAGTTGTAGTTGCTGGGATTTATAGTTCGCCTACAAACAGAGAGCTTTCTGAACTCCACCAACGATGGAATTGAATCTTACATGTGACTTTTCTACCATCCCTTCCTGTCCTTCTCGTCAGTGCATTAACATATTGAATCAATTGAGTTGTTCAACTCCATTCTTTTGCTGTTACCTTCCCACCAGTTTTACATCATTCAACATAAAAGCTATTTTTGAGAGACAGAGATTTTCAGTTTCCTACTTTTTTGGACTGTCAGCTCTTTTTGGTCCCATTGTGAGTGTGTATTTTAGTAGTTGGTGTGTAAGTAGATGAATGTTAGAAGTACAATCAAATTTTAAGAGCCAAGTCATTTTTGCCACCATGAGAAAGCATCAGAAGTACATACAGTTGTATTTTAAGCCCCATTTCTCTCTCTCTCTCTCTCTGGAATAAACAAAAACAAACCTGTGCAAAAATAATTAAGAAATTTATCTGCTAACAGAATGTACATTATATTTCCTCATTCATTTATCAGATCTTTGATTATGGATGATATTCAGATTTGATCATAATTAGAATAGATCAACTGCATTTAGTTTTGTTTAAATTAATTCTGCTAATAACATTCCTTTTCATTTTTATGGATCAAGGTGTTTAACCTTTTGCTTCCTTTTTTATGTACAAGGGTTGAATGAAAAGTAATGCCTCCACCTCCGTAACTCCTCAACAGATGGCAGTACTGGTATGTGACAAGTACCGGCTTGTTCAGTAGACTCTCCTCTACAGTTCCATTTGGGCAGGAAGCCTTAGCATTGAACAGTTGTGTTGTTGAAGTGTGAAGTATAGAACCCTGTGCAGACGGTCGGTCAATGCGACTTAAGCAACATACAGCCAGGAGCCCCTGGTGGCGCAGTGGGTTAAACCGCTGTGCCGGCAGGACTGAAGACCGACAGGTCACAGGTTCGAATCCGGGGAGAGGCGGATGAGCTCCTTCTATCAGCTCCAACTCCTCATGCGGGGACATGAGAGAAACCTCCCACAAGGATGATAAAAACATCAAATCATCCAGGCGTCCCCTGGGCAATGTCCTTACAGACGGCCAATTCTCTCACACTAGGAGTCACTCCTGACATGACAAAAAAAACAAAAAAAAAAAAATACAGCCATTGAATTTTTGACAGCAGAAGGTGTCACCACAAAGGATGCACACTACTCACATCAACACAATCACCATAAACAGCTTGCATTCTCTGATGAATCTCCTTTGGGGTGACACCTTCAAGAATTCAATGACTGCACATTGACCAACCGACTGCGCAGGGTTCCATACTTCGCACTTTAACAACACAAATGACCCAGTTCTGAGCACAATTCAAAGTGCTGGTCTTGACCTATAAAACCCTATACGGCTCCGGCCCAGTGTACCTGTCTGAATGTATCTCCTTCTACATCTCGCCTAGGATTTTAAGATCTTCTGGAGGGGCCCTGCTCTCGGCCCCACCCTTGTCACAAACGAGATTGGCGGGGACGAGGGACAGGGCCTTCTCGGTGGTGGCCCCCCACCTGTGGAATTCACTCCCTGGGGAAATTAGATCATCGTCATCCCTCCTCTCTTTCAGAAGGAAGTTAAAAACATGGATATGGGACCAGGCCTTTGGGTAATCTGGCAGACTGACAACGGACAATGACGACTAGAGCTCTGGAAAGGATTATGATAATGCTGAGTGGACTTACGGATTACAGAACTCGGTGAACGTTGGCCACCAGATTGGCTTTTCTTTTATTAGTTGTTATTGTATTAATTGAATGGTTTTTTTTAACTATTTATAATTGTTGCTGTTATATATTTTACTATGTTGAATTGTTGGCATCGAATTGTGCCGGTTGTAAGCCGCCCTGAGTCCCCCCTAGGGGGTTGAGAAGGGCGGGGCAGAAGTGTTCGAAATAAAATAAATAAATAAAGAAATACTCGCCCACAACGCACAGTACTAGCATCAACACAATCACCATAAACAGCTTGCATTCTCTGATGAATCTCCTTTGGGGTGACACTTTCTGCTGTCAAGAATTCAATTACTGCACTTTGCTTAAGTCACATTGACTGACCATCTGCACAGGGTTCCATACTTTGCACTTTAACAACACAACTGTTCAATGCTAAGGCTTCCCGCCAAAATAGAACTGTAGAGGAGCATCTACTGAACTAGCCAATACCTTCTGCATACAAATACTACCATCTGTTGAGGAGTTACGAAAGTGGAGGCATTACTTTTCATTCAACCCTCGTATCTTTCAAAATAATTGAATTATGGAACCAAAGTCCTTCAACATTACAAAATTAATTCCTAACATTTTGGCAACGTTTATTGGCATACCATTTTGGTTATATCTTAAGAAAGCCAACACGCAAACATTTGATGCCTCCTCAAAGATAAGAAAGTATATGGCCTTGGCTTCGTATCACACTTTCTGTGCCTTGTATTATCAATGTAAATTCTGAATGTTGTACAGTCAATGCTGTTTGGAAAAGTCGCAATGGCTTCTTTTCCAGAATGTGTACATTTTGTATAAATCGGTATATACATCATATATGTATCTTATGTATATGTATGCAAGTATGTTTGTGTGTATAGATATATGCACACACACATATAGTAATGCCAAACATGCTATCTTAGTTGGAGGAAGGAAATAAGAGAATCTGGATGTTTTATGTAGAGTTTGCCAACATTGTATGGCTGCAAAAGCCTTTGAAGATGTACAGAATTACTGCAGATCAGTTATTTATTAATAAAAAAATCATTTTATTGACAGACTTTAAAGGGTGTGTGAATTTTGTAACAAACTACACATGTCTGGGTAAGCATTGAGCATTATTAATATTTCAAATTGTATATAGCTGCAGCTAGACCGACTACTTGCTCCCTCGATCCGTGTCCCTCTTGATTGGTGAAATCCTGCTTGGAGGGATTACGTGACCCTCTGTTGAAGATCATAAACAGCTTCCTTGAGCAAGGAGTTTTTCCAGAGGGTTCAAAAGAGGTGGGGGTCTCTCCCCTGCTGAAGAAACCAGACTTAGATTCTTCGGTTCCCTCCAGTTACCGCCCAGTTTCAAATTTCTTGTTCCTGGGAAAGGTGATTGAGAGAGCAGCAGCGGAGCAGTTGCAGCAATTCCTAGACGACACAGTCGGACTAGATCCCTTCCAGTCCGGCTTCCGTGTGGGGCATGGGACAGTCTGTGCTGGTCTCCATCACAGATCACCTTCGATGCCAGGGTGGGTCAGCGCTGCTTGTGTTATTGGATCTCACAGCAGCATTTGACACAGTCAACCACAATCTTTTGACCCACCGCCTTGCTGCTGTTGGAGTCAGGGGCACAGCTTTAAATTGGCTGTCCTCCTTCCTTCACAACCGTGCACAGCGAGTGGAGAGGGGAGGCCTGGTCTCTGAGAGGTCCCCTCTATCTTGTGGGGTTCCTCAGGGGGCCATTCTCTCCCCTCTGTTGTTTAACATCTATATGCGACCACTTGCTCAGCTGGTTCGAGGTTTTGGGCTTGAGTGTTACCAGTATGTTGATGACACTCAGTTGGTGCTGAAGATGGAAGGCTGACTGGACTCCATACCTGCTTATTTCCATCAGTGCCTCGAGGCCGCTACTGGATGGTTGCATGCCAGCAGGTTGAGGGTGAATCCAGCAAAGACGGAGATCCTATAGCTGGGTCAACTGGGCAGTGGGGATATCCAGCTGCCTACCCGGGATGGCGAGGCGCTACGCCCGTCATCATTGGTAAAGAGTCTGGGAGTCTTGTCGAAGGCTTTCATGGCCGGAATCACTGGGTTGTTGTAGCTTTTCCCAGGCTATATGGCCACGTTCTGGAGGCAATACCAGTATTAAAAAACTCAAAAATTACAACAGCAAAACAACAGAGGGGAAACAAACAGGCACATAAAATCACTCTCAACAAAAGATTCCCCCCAGGCCCTTCCAAGCCATTGAATGCTAATCAAGGTGATCAGCTGAAACATTCACAGCTAGCCCCAGCAGACAAAAGTCCTTTGTCTCAACCTGGTCATTCCACAGATATATAAACCCATTTTTCCTACTTCCAACAGACCTCACTACCTCTGAGGATGCTTGCCATAGATGCAGGCGAAACGTCAGGAGAAAAATTGCCTCCAGAACATGGCCATATAGCCCGGAAAAACCTACACAACCAGAGTCTGGGAGTCCTTTTGGACCCTCTGCTGACGATGGAGGCCCAGGTCTCCGCCGTTAGCAGAACCGCCTTTTTTCACCTGCGGCAGGCTAGACGGCTGGCCCCCTCCCTGTCCAGGGACGACCTAGCTACGGTGATCCAGGCTACGGTCATCTCAAGACTGGACTACTGTAATGCCCTCTACATTGGCCTTCCTCTGTCGGTGATCCGGAAGCTCAAGTTGGTACAAAATGCAGCTGCTCGGCTTCTTGCGGGAATTCCGATGAGATGCCACATAACACCAATCTTACTGCAGCTGCATTGGTTACCAATTGAGCACCGGATCACTTTCAAAGTGATGGTACTCACCTTTAAGGCCTTGCATGGTCTGGGGCCGATGTACCTGAGGGACTGCCACACCCTCTTCCAACCCCAGAGATCCCTCCGTTCTGAGGACCAAGATCTATTGGAAGTCCCCAGTGTCGAGACCTTGCGTCTAACAGCAACCAGACGCAGAGCCTTCACAGCAGTGGCACCATCACTCTGGAATACTCTGCCACCTGAAGTCCGTGTCTTGCGGGACGTACCAGCTTTCCGCAGGGCATGTAAGACATACCTGTTTCAGCAGGCCTTTGATTTTTGATATTGCTGTTTTTAAATTGTCTTTAAATTGTTTTTAAATTGTGTTAGATTTTAGCCTTTCTTGTAAGCCGCTTCCAAGCCCCAAGGGAGTGGCGGCATATAAGTTTGAATTATAAATAAATAAATAAATAAATAAATAAAATATAGACCACATGAATGCATATATAGTTTGCTATAATGTGTATAGCTCGAACGATAGATGTGTTATCTTTACTGCATCGGTTTCACAGCAGTTTTCTTCTAATTATTTCAAAAAACGTCTGATCTTTGCACAAAGATGACTATTTCGAAAAACCGAAATACCCTACAGCATTAGCATTAGCTGTAACCCTTTCAAAATAGCAACAAAATACAGAGCTATTCCAATTGGAACTGTTGCTATGGTTTCTAACGGGGAAATTCACACTACCAGTCCAGCCCTTGTCTGCAGCGATTGCCATTTGCCCTATGTTAACTCCCAGCTAATTTTTGAGAACAATTTCCTTTGCACCTGTCAAAATGTTGTTGGTTCATTAAAATCTCCATTTATTTCAGTTGCTAGAGAGCCATGCCTTTCATTAGGCTTGTGCAATCCGAGTAAACCTTGATTTATTTCGGTGTCCAGTTCTTTCAGAGGGGGCCCTGATCCATTTTTTGGGAGCCTCCTGAAATTGGGAGGGCAGATATCTGTTTTCACTCTGGGGTGCCAAAAGATCTGTTTTCTAGTGGTGCATTATGGAGGGGGCTTGTTCTGGAACAGCTGTTCCAGGAGCTCCAGATTTATTTGCTGTGTTTAAATGTTTGTGTGCAATCCCATGCTTGGGATTTTGCAGTAGGGGTTTCCTGTTATAATTTGCATTTATAGGGTAAGCCACCTGCCCCCTTTTTGCCTTTTGGAGGGAAGGGGCCATTTTTCAGTTAGTCACAGCAAGGGAAGCCAAGGCAGAGGATGCGTACAGACGTTCCTCCTGTGCAAAGGCTTCGTCTTTTAAGACTTCCTGGGGAAGAACAGATTAAAGGCCTCTACAGATTCCCAAAGGGTTCCAGGGAACAGCTTCACAGCCCTGAGGACCTCCGGAGGGAATAACAGCTCTTCATCTTCAGCTAAGTGATTTCAAGTCTGGTGGTACGTCTGTTCGGTTCTGAGACGCAGTTCAGCCAGTAGCAGACTCAAACCAGTCAGGTTTAAGTTCACAGCAGCCTGGGAGGAGCTTTAAAGGGGAATTTTTCTGTTAAACAAAGTTTCTTGAAGATAGTGCCTGTTTCCTGTAAACAAGACTGCAAGAGCCAATAGACTATTTAGAAATCTTACAATTCCTGCTTGTTCATTAATAAAGACTGTTGTATTTAAGCTTAAGTCTCCTAAAGCCTGTTTAATAGGGAAAATTCCTCTAAAGGTTCTTTCTCGGGCCCCCGGGCTTCCCGCTGGATGCAAGCCTTGCATCCTCTCTTAGAAGCATTTAATTTCAGCTCCAGCGGTGACAGAACAGGGCTTCCCAGGCTCAATTTCCCATCATTTTAAGCATTTAACCTGGTTCTGCTCAAGAGGAGAGGCGCTGCGGGTTGGTGACATGCTTTCTCTCCTGGACCTGCACGCCACATGCACACTTTCCAAGGCATTTTAAGGAGATAAGTTCTTAAAGCTGTTTGTTACTCTAGAGGAGAGTTGCTCAGCTGCAGGCAGGCACTCATGCTTTAAGGAGGCTTCTTATCTGTTTCTACTCTAGAGGAGAGGCACTTGGCTGCAGATATGTGTACATGCTTTAAGGAGGCGTCTTGTTCTTAAAGCTGTATTTTAAAAAAATAGTTTTTATTATGTTTTATCAGAGATTCTAAGGAAAGAGGGGAAAGGGTTACATAGAAAGTGGGGGAACAATATGTCAGAGGGAAAGTTAGAAAATAAGGAGACAGGAAAAAAAGAGATAAAAAATACCCAAAAATTGTTTGTCTGTGATTTGTTTTTGTTTTCTTTTGTCCATGGATTTTTGTGCCGTCGCGCTTGGGGGCTATTATTCTTAATGAAGGAGGGATGGACGTGGCATCTTTCCCCCAAGGGATTGCTTCTTGCCCTCCTATAGGAAACTGGAACTCTCAAAAACCCAAAACTCTGTAAATAACTCAAAATAAGTTTTATTGATCACAAAGAGTTATTTGTTTAAAGCAATAAGCTGGAAACTTCAGAGGGGTGAAGGAAAATATACGTTACAGTCTCAATTAGTCCTAGGTCCAAGGTGTTTGAAGCCTCACCAAGTTTCCTCTTTACTCAATGGCTGTGAATACCGGAGCAAACTACAACCCCAGTTCAGATGGTCTATGTTTTGAAGACTCAGGATCTTCCTCTGGTGCCAAAAGAACCGGCTTGAAGGCGCTTGAGACTTCCAACGTCATTCAGGTTGGTCTGAACATGAAGCACAAGTCTCAAGGGTAAAAAACCTCAGAACTGATGCTAAGAAGTAATTTAAATCAGGGTCTTATAGAGTCAAGTCTCTTACTCACGTCCATCTAGTAGAAACTCTGATGGCCGAATGAAAAGAAAGGAAGCACTCCCCTCCTGCAGGAAGAGGTGGAGCCAAACAGTACTGATTGACAGCTATAAGTAACCAATCCATACAACTATACATAAGCAGGGTAAAAGGGGCAGGATTAAGCATGATACAACTGTTTAAATCTTGCAACTAACAGTTCTATACATAGGTGGCGCCACTCGCGCCATCACACTTCTTGTAGAATCATAGAATCATAGAGTTGGAATAGACCTCGTGGCCCATCCAGTCCAACCCCCCCAGCCAAGAAGCAGGAAAATTGCATTCAAAGCACCCTCGACAAATGGCCATCCAGCCCCTGTTTAAAAGCTTCCAAAGAAGGAGCGTCCACCACACTCCGGGGCAGAGAGTTCCACTGCTGAACGGCTCTCACAGTCAGGAAGTTCTTCCTGATTTTCAGATGGAATCTCCTTTCTTGTAGTTTGAAGCCATTGTTCCGCGTCCTCGTCTCCAGGGAAGCAGAAAACAAGTTCACTCCGTCCTCCCTATGACTTCCTCTCACATATTTATACATGGCTGTCACATTCTCCTCTCAGCCTTCTCTTCTTCAGACTAAACATGCCCAGCTCTTTAAGCCGCCTTGATCATTTTAGTCGCCCTCCTCTGGATAAATTCCAGCTTGTCAACATCTCCAATTGTGGTGCCCAGAATTGGACACAATATTCCAGGTGTGGTCTAACCAAGGCAGAATAGAGCATGGAAAGCATGACTTCCCTGGATCTAGAAACTAGACTCCTATTGATGCAGGCCAAAATCCCATTGGCTTTTTTTTGCCGCCACATCACATTGTTTGTTCATGTTTAACTTGTTGTTCATGAGGACTCCAAGATCTTTTTCACACGTACTGCTCTCGAGCCAGGCATTGTCCCCCATTCTGTATCTTTGCATTTCGTTTTTCCTGCCTAAGTGGAGTATCTTGCATTTGTCACTGTTGAACTTCATTTTGTTAGTTTTGGCCATTCATCTCTCTAATCAGTCAAGATCGTTTTGAATCCTGTCCTCTGGAGTATTGGCTATCCCTCCCAATTTGGTGTCGTCTGCAAACTTGATGATCATGCCTTCTAGCCCTTCATCTAAGCCATCTCCTTCTTAAATCCTGAGACTAAACAGGAATATGCCTTTGAGGATGATCCAGTGGCTTGTGGCAGTGCAACAAACAGAAAGTTCCATTTCAGCAAGTAAAACATTTCAAATTTTAAAATTCAAGTTTAACAAAAACAAATCACTTTTCCCAAATGGATTTCTGAATGCAGCAACAGCTTTTAAGTTCATGATTTACTCTATTGTACACTGAAGCAAAAGAAAGAGAGCTTGTAACCTATTCATTGGCACCTTTTATTATATACGTTTTAGTTATAGCTAGAGTATCATACATTATGGAACATATGGTGGCACTTTTTTGTAAATGGGACATAATCATTATTGCTTTTGAAAAGTCATTGTGGTATCAATAATGGTTAATTATGGTTATGTGGCAGAAACATATAATATTGTGTCAAAGCCTATTGTGATTTAATGAGCAGTCACTTTAAAATAAGGCTGCATAGAAAAGACTGTCAGAAAAATCTGCACTAGAAAAAAATGTAATCTTTTGCTTATGATAAAATATTATTAATAATATTATTATATTTATTTATTTATACCCCACTGAATCTCCCCAAAGGGGACTCACAGCAGCTTGACATAAAAGCATTAGTATACAATTTAAAATATACAAATATGCAAACTCTAAAATAGAATTACACACAAAGAGCACTAAAAAAATCACAGTTAAAATCAATCAAAACATTCAAAATTAAACACCACAAATAGAAGAGAGTCGCTATATTTGTGTTGCATTCTTCTGGAAATGTGTAATGTTAATATTTTGTGTTCTATAACAATTTGGGAAAAACAATTGCAAAGTTTTGCTTTTTTAGTCAAATGAGAATTAACCCTAAATATTTATCTTATTTACTAGCTGTGTTTGAATTTTATTATGTTACTAGCCATCCCCTGCCACATGTTGCTGTGGCCCACATGGGGGTTCTGTGTGGGAGGTTTGGCCCAATTCTATCGTTGGGATTCAGAATGCTCTGTGATTGTAGGTGAACTATAAATCCCAGCAACTACAACTCCCAAATGTCAAGATTCTATTTTCCCAAACTCCACCAGTGTTCACATTTGGGCATATTGAGTATTCGTGTAGTTTGGTCCAGATCCATCATTGTTTGAGTCCACAGTGCTCTCTGGATGTAGGTGAACTACAACTCCAAAACCAAAGGTCACTGCCCACCAAACCCTTCCAGTATTTTCTGTTGGTCATGGGAGAACTGTGTGCCAAGTTTGGTTCAATTCCATCATTGGTGGAGTTCACAATGTTCTTTGATTGTAGGTGAACTATAAATCCCAGCAACTACAACTCCCAAATGACAAAATCAATTTTTTGGAGTGAAGGACATACATTGGGTTGTTAGGTGTCTTGTGTCCAAATTTGGTGTCAATTCGTCCAGTGGTTTTTGAGTTCTGTTAATCCCACAAACGAACATTACATTTTTATATATATAGATTTGGTACTGTTTATTTTATTTTATTACTTTATGTATTTTGTTGTGACGTAATTTTTCTGTTGTTTTGTGTCTTACTTTATTATTTTTGGGCTTGACCTCATGTTAGCCGCCTCGAGTCCCCTTTGGGGAGATGGTGGTGGGGTTTAAATAAAAATTATTATTATTATTATTATTATTATTATTATTATTATTATTATTATTATTATTCACCACGTATTGCTGTGGCCAACCTTCCCTCCCTCTTTCTCTCCTCCTTTCTTTCTCTCCTTCCCTTTCTTCTTTCCTTCTCTCCTTCCTTCCTTCTCTTTCTCTTCCCCCCTTTTCTTTCCCTTCCTCTTTCTCCCCTTTCTTCTTTCTCTACCTATTCTTGGCCTGCAACTCCCAGCAGCCCTCCTGATCGATCTACCTACCTACCTATCTATCTCTATCCAATCTATCTATCTTCTCTATCTGGAGGATGGAAGTTGCAGTCCAGGAATAGGAAATTGGAAATATGCAGGATGGGATGCTCTCAAAGAAATCAAAGAAAAGCTTGCAGCAAAATAATAATAATAATAATAATAATAATAATAATAATAATAATAATAATAATAATTTTATTTATACCCCACTACCATCTTCTGAGGGACCTTTCACCTTAAGAACAGACAAGCATCCCGAGCTGTGAAGATCACCTGGGAAGGAATCCCACTGGAGCATTGCAGCGCACCCAAAATACCTGGGAGTCACTCTGGACCGTGCTCTGACCTACAAGAAGCACTGCCTGAACATCAAGCAAAAAGTGGGTGCTAGAAACAATATCATACAAAGCTGACTGGCACAACCTGGGGATCACAACCAGATACAGTGAAGACATCTGCCCTTGCGCTGTGCTACTCTGCTGCTGAGTATGCATGCCCAGTGTGGAACACATCTCACCACACTAAAACAGTGGATGTGGCTCTTAATGAGACATGCCGCATTATCACGGGGTGCCTGCTCCCTACACCACTGGAGAAATTACACTGCTTAGCCGGTATTGCACCACCTGACATCCGCCGGGAAGTAGCAGCCAATAGTGAAAGGACCAAGGCAGAGACATCTCCAGCTCATCCCCTGTTTGGGTATCAGCCAGCATGTCAACGACTTAAATCTAGAAACAGTTTTCTAAGATCTACAGAGACACTCGCTGGAACACCTCAGCAAGTGAGAGTCCAAAAGTGGCAGGCTCAAACCCAGAACCTCAACCAATGGCTGATACCAAATGAGAGACTCCCCCCTGGGCACACAGAGGACTGAGCGACTTGGAAGGCGCTGAACAGACTGCGCTCTGGCACCACGAGATGCAGAGCCAACCTTCAGAAATGGGGCTACAAAGTGGAATCCACAACATGCGAGTGGGGAGAAGACCACCTGCTGCAATACAACCTGAGCCCTGCCACATGCACAATGGAGGACCTTCTTGCAGCAACACCAGAAGCACTCCAAGTGGCCAGATACTGGTCAAAGGACATTTAATCAACTACCAAACTCACAAATTTTGTATTTTGTCTGTTTGTTTGCTTTGTTCTGTTAGAAATGTAATATAATCGATTGGTTGCACTGACACGATAAATAAATAAATACCATCTCCCCATGAGGCTTACATGAGGCCGAGCCCACAATACATCAGCAAAAAACAACAACAACAGTAATACCAAATGTAATAATTAAAATTTTAAAAATAACATTGAGCTAGACCACATGAAATGTAACTAGGATAGAATTTCGGAAAAGAATGGGGCGTACAGACAGTCCTAGATCACTAATAAGGTGCAATTAGGGACATATTGCTGGGAATTTCCTATTCTGGGAAGGCAAACCGGAACAACCACGTTTTCAGGCTCCTCCTAAAGATTGCCAAAATTGGGGCATGCCTGATTTCCTTGGGGAGTGAGTTCCAGAGTCGGGGGGCCACCACCGAGAAGGCCCTCTCCCCCGTCCCCACCAATTGCGCTTGCAATTGAGGTGGGAGCGCGAGTAGGGCCTCTCCAGATGATCAAAGAGATTGTGTGGGTTCGTACACAACAGTGCATTTGGATCATCCACCTCTCCTAAAGGGCCTGGTCTAGGGGATAATGGGAGCTGTAGTCCAGGAGAGAGTGTGGCTATACTATTGTGTGTTTTGTTTGGCAGGGGGAGCTGTTTTTGCACATGTGCTGTAGCATCTTTTTGCCTTTTTGCTTTTAAGTCTCTTCTGCTGTGTTTTTCAGTGTTTTTATGAGTGATGGTCACTTGTTGGCCTGATAGGTGTATTGTGTCCAAATTTTGGTGTCAGTTCATCCAGTGGTTTTTGAGTTACGTTAATCCCACAAACCAACATTGCATTTTTATTTATATTGTTTAGATTCTACTTTCAGTCTTGACACTTATGTGATCCCAAAAATAATCTATCCCTCTGAAGCCTAGACCTATGTAAAAGGTATAAGGTTTTTTGCATCTTTGTTTTAGTGCCAGCGTGCAACATGAATTTAAATAGGCAATTAACATAATAGTTTAATGTTCTCCTTTCTAACATACTAATTTAGATTTATGATTAGAACATTTGCTGGCTTTCTGCTAACATTGCTATATGTGCTCTTCTTTTATAGTCAGTTCATAAATAACCTTTCAGTTAGGTTGTTTTAAAAGTTTGTATGCTCACTCCAATATGCCGGGGAGATGGAGTTAGTAAGGGCCAGCACACATTGCCAATGATGCAACTGGAATAGAGTATGCATCCTATATAGTGGTTAGTTCCAGTCTAACCAGGCCCATAGCCAGGACTTTGTTTCGGGAGGGGCTGAGTTTGATTCGGGGGGGGGGGGCTGAGTCTGAGTGAAAGAGGGTCTACCGTAGCAAACCTTTTGTATCGTTACCCCAATACCCCCATGCATATGGGATATATTGAGCATGGTGATCAGATCATGATATGAATAAACATCTCATCATCATCATCATCATCATCATCATCATCATCATTTAATAACTTATTAATCGCCCTCCATCCGAGAATGCTCCAGGCGATTTACAGCTAAATTACAAAAGATAAAATACATACATACAAAAATTAAAAATTAACAGAGATCGAATGCTCTAGTAAAAAGCCAGGTCTTAAGTGCGAGAGTAAAAGGCCCTAAGTCACGCATGGCTCTCATGTAGGGCGGCAAGGAATTCCACAAGGCAGGGGCAGAAATAGAGAAAGCCCACCTGCGCCTGGTCCTTTCCAAGTGCACTTCTCTAGGACCCGGTATATGGAGTAAGTCACGTTGGGCTGGTCGTTGCGACCTCCGATGATGGGAGAAGGAGAGGCGGTCCCTAAGGTACGATGGACCCTGGCCGTAAAGAGTTTTAAAGCATCTTATACAGGCGACGGTACTCAGTTGGAAGCCAATGTAAATGTTGCAGCACTGGTGTTATATGGCATTTCATGGGCGTTCTTGTGAGTAACCTGGCTGCCGCATTCTGAACAATACGGAGCTTTCGGGTCGTAGACATCGGAAGGCCCACATACAGGGCGTTGCAATAGTCCAGCCTAGACGTGACCGTGGCATGGATGACAGTTGCCAGAGCCTCGTCAGATAGGTAGGGTGCCAGTTGCCTCGCTTGTCGTAGATGGAAAAAGGCCTGTTTGCTGGCAGCAGCGACCTGAGCTTCCATTGTCAGCTGTGAATCCAGGATGACACCTAAGCTCTTAACAGTGGTCGATGGAGATAGGGCGGCACCATCGAAGGTGGTAATGGAGGAGTCAGACCTGCCGGGCGGCCATGCCAGAGAATCTCAGTCTTCGCCGGGTTCACCTTCAGTCTGCTAGCACGTAGCCAGTTTGACAGAGCTTCCAGACATAGGGTGAAATTGTCTGGAATTGACATTGCTCCAGGCTCCAGGCGCAGAAGGAGTTGGGTATCGTCTGCATATTGGTAGCAGTCCAGGCCGAAACTCCGAGCCAAACTAGCAAGGGGTCTAACGTAGATGTTGAAGAGAAGAGGAGAGAGAATTGCACCTTGGGGACCCCACATAGGAGGGGGGAACATAAGAGTTTAAATAATGTACCAGTAAGGACTTCTCGCGGACCACCCTGAGAATTTGGGGGGGGGGGGACTGAAGCCCCTCAAGCACCCCCCTCCCCGTGGTTAGTTCCAGTTCAACCATTATCTTGGGCTGAATGCTTGGCAGGAGCAAGTGGAGACCCCAAGTCCCAGATTTATCTGTTCGTTCAAATGAGCTCATAAAATCTATAGACATTATAGTTATCCAAGATCACCAACATAGGAGACCCTGGTGGCCCAATGGGTTAAACACTTGTGCTGGCAGGACTGATCACCCGACAGGTTGGCGGTTCAAATCCGGGGAGCAGGTAAGCTCCTGTCTGTCGAGCTTGCTTCTCATGCAAGGACATGAGAGAAGCCTCCCACAGGATGGTAAACCATCAATCATCCAGGCATCTCCTGGGCAATGTCCTTGCAGACAGCCAATTATCTCACACCAGAAGCAACTTGCAGTTTCTCAAGTCGCTTCTGACATGAAAGAAAAACCCAGCACATTTACCAATCTTCCCCCATCTTCCTGCCTTCTCCTACAGAAGACTCACTGAAATGACAATAATTTGCCATCTAAAAAAATGTATGAGCTCCACTGTCTAAAAAAGACCAGATAACAATAACTCAGTGTTTCTCAACCTGGGGGTCGGGACCCCTGGGGGGGTCACAAATGGATGTCAGAGGGGTCACCAAAGACCATCAGAAAACACAGTATTTTCTGTTGGTCATGGGGGTTCTGTGTGGAAGTTTGGCCCAATTCTATCATTGGTGGAGTTCAGAATGCTCTTTGATTGTAGGTGAACTATAAATCCCAGCAACTACAACTCCCAAATGTCAAGGCCTATTTTCCCCAAACTCCACTAGTGTTCACATTTGGGCATATTGAGTATTCGTGCCAAGTTTGGCCCGGCTCTATCACTGTTTGAGTCCACAGTGCTCTCTGGATGTACGTGAACAACAACTCCCAAACTCAAGGTTTCTTCCAATATATTTCTGTTGGTCATTGGAGGTCTGTATGCCAAGATTGGTTCAATTCCATTGTTGATGGAGCTCAGAATGCTCTTTGATTGTACTATAAATCCCAGCAACTATAACTCTCAAATATCAAAATCAATCCCCCTTCCCAACCCCACCGGTATTCAAATTTAGGCATATTGAGTATTTGTGCCAAATTTGGTCCAGTGAATGAGAATACATCCTGCATATCTGATATTTACATTACAATTCATAATAGTAGTTCTGAAGTAGCAACAACAATATTTTTTATAATTGGGGATCACCACAACATAGGAACTGTATTATGGGGTCGTAGCCTTAGGAAGATTGAGAACCACTGCAATAACTACAAGCAAGATATAGAAGCTAAATGCAGCCAATTTGGAGTATAATATAGCCAAAAGGAACAGAACAAATAGACCCGGAAATCAAAATTGGGTATATGTAATATAATAGGTTAAATGTAAAAAAAATGCATACAGCTTCTGATATGGTTGGCTAGATAGCTCTAAGAAGCCCACAAACAGGTCTTCTGTCTTGTGTTTTCCAGACATTGGTATTCAATAGGCTTGTTTGATCCAAAAAAAAAATGGTTCAAAACTTATTTCGGATGTAGGGGGTGCTGGTGGTTCGATTCTAAAGTCAATTCTGATTTTCACAGAAAAAAATGTTCAAAACTTTTCAAAACTTCCAAGACTGAATCCTTCCTTAATGGTTTGAAAGTGTTATTTCCTGTTTCATTGGATGGTCTTTACTTTGAAAGTAGTTGTTTACTCAAGAAGTGGGGTGAGGGGGAAGCAAAGGGAGGAAATTCATCCACTCTGGTTTAAAACACTTCCCAGGCTTGAGACAGAAGCGAGGGGAGAGGAGAGGGAGGAAATTCATCCACTCTGGTTTAAAATGCTTTCCAGGCTTGAGACAGAAATGAGGGGAGAGGAGAGGGTGGAAATTCATCCACTCTGGTTTAAAACGCTTCCCAGGCTTGAGACAGATGCGAGGGGAGATGAGAGGGAGGAAATCCATCCACTCTGGTTTAAAATGCTTTCCAGGCTTGAGACAGAAATGAGGGGAGAGGAGAGGGTGGAAATTCATCCCCTCTGGTTTAAAACACTTCCCAGGCTTGAGACAGACGGGGAGAGGAGAGGGAGGAAATTTATCCACTCTGGTTTAAAATGCTTCCCAGTCTCGATACAGAAGTGAGGGGAGAGGAGAGGGAGGAAATTCATCCACTCTGGTTTAAAATGCTTCCCAGGCTTGAGACAGATGTAAGGGGAGAGGAGAGGGAGGAAATTCATCCACTCTGGTTTAAAACGCTTCCCAGGCTTGAGACAGAAGCGAGGGGAGAGGAGAGGGTGGAAATTCATCCACTTTGGTTTAAAACGCTTCCCAGGCTTGAGACAGATGCGAGGAGAGAGGAGAGGGCGGAAATTCATCCACTCTGGTTTAAAATGCTTTCCAGGCTTGAGACAGAAATGAGGGGAGAGGAGAGGGTGGAAATTCATCCACTCTGGTTTAAAACGCTTCCCAGGCTTGAGACAGATGCGAGGGGAGATGGGGAGGGAGGAAATTCATCCACTCTGGTTTAAAACGGCTTCCCAGGCTTGAGACAGAAATGAGGGGAGAGGAGAGGGTGGAAATTCATCCACTCTGATTTAAAATGCTTCCCAGGCTTGAGACAGATGTAAGGGGAGAGGAGAGGGAGGAAATTCATCCACTCTGGTTTAAAACGCTTCCCAGGCTTGAGACAGAAGCGAGGGGAGAGGAGAGGGAGGAAATTCATCCACTCTGGTTTAAAACGCTTCCCAGGCTTGAGACAGAAGCGAGGGGAGAGGAGAGGGAGGAAATTCATCCACTTTGGTTTAAAACGCTTCCCAGGCTTGAGACAGATGCGAGGGACCGAACCTAACCATGCCTAGTATTCAGGGGTATAATAACCTAATACTGCCAAGGTTATCTGTTTCTTCCTCTATCTTTGTTGTCAATATAAGTGCATTTGGATAAAATGTCTTTGCTGCTTCAAAATTATATCAAAATCTTCATCATCACCTTGAAATTGTTGTACAGAAAGATTCCATGCTCTCCAAGTATTACCACTGAATATAAAGTAGGCTTTCTGCAGCACTCTGCATTGTGTGTAGCCATATGCACTTTCTGTAATTTTGCTCATTATTCTATTAGGCTTTAATGGTGCTCACAGGTTGTTCAGGACTAATGAGGCAAATGTCTTCAATCAAGAAAGCTGATTGCTAAGAACTGATTGCTAATTCTAATTTTATAATTTACTAGGAGCCGATCTTTACCCTAACAGCACCAACAAAAAAAAAAGCAAGGGGTTGAAAATTAGCAGCTCTATTTGCTCTTAAACAGGGGGAGCTTGGCTGGATGGTTTGACTGAGTGTCTCATAATGGGGTATTTATTTATTTATTTAATTGCCGTATTTATATACCGCCTTTCCCATCCCGAAGGCGACTCAAGGCGGTTTACATTCGGCACAATTTGATGCCCACAACAAAATAAATTACTATTAAAAACAATTAACATATAATATAAAACCATATAAAACCAGTAAAAACGTAAGTCCTCGGCGTCTCATTACTAAAAATATTTTCCAATCGCGTCATCCAGTCATTTCATGGGTCTAAATTTGCCAGTTACACTGCATTTGTGAAAGCTTGCTCAAAAAGTCAGGTTTTGACTTGTTTTTGAAATGTTAAGAGGGAGGGGGCCAATCTAATGTCCCTAGGAAGGGAGTTCCATAGCCGAGGGGCCACCGCTGAGAAGGCCCTGTCTCTCGTCCCCGCCAACTGCTTCTGCGAAGACGGAGGGAACAAGAGCAAGGCCTCCCCAGAAGATCCTAATTGAACCCTGAGTAAGAAAGAGTTTGCTTTGTGACACCTTCTCCTTTCTGCAGCATTCTGGAAGCACCATAGCCATCACTGGACACATACTAAGTGAACTGGATTCAGGGGAACCAAATCCCATTTACACTGAGACCCCATTAGTGAGACCCCATCTACACCACCACATAATGCAGTTTCATAACGCAGTTTAACTGCATATATGGCAATGCAGACGGGGCCTCACTAAACATTCTATAAGGGAAAGTAATAAAAACAAAAGAATCAAATAAGTCTGATTAACTGGAAAAATAGATACTCAGGTACACAGTGGAAGGTAGAAAATGTCTCTACAGATGTAGGATATAGAGGGATTGTTGTTGCTTTTTAACTATTAAATTAATGCAAAGTATATTTAAGATGCTAAGATAGAATCTATGGGTGAGCAATATATTTGACATGCTCTATTTTTGAGATACAGAGCATATGCAATCTACCAGTTAGATGCCTGTGCCATCACACCCAGACCCTATAAAAATAAAACTAAGATGTGCTTCTCTCTTTGTCTGGGCAGTCTTTCTTTAGAAGCTTGAGATTCCCAGCAACTGAGGCTACTACAGGTTTTGAACACCAAAACAGAATATTTATTTCTCAAAGTCCTTGCAGACTTGGCACAGCTTGTCAAAGTTACAAACAAAACAGTCAATTGGTGAAACCATAGAGATGATCTTTCTTTCTTATTTCTTCAGTTACTGAGGTAACTCTTCCCCAAAAGGTAGAAAATATCCTGGGATCCTTTCACCCTAACCCTGAGCTGTTATGGTTAGAAAAACAGGTTTTTCCCTATCTATAGCTCAAGGTTAGCTTTGGAGATGAAGTACTGCTCAATAATATTCAATAACTTTTCTATATCTCAATTGCTATCTATAACTCAATTGCTATCTATCTATTTATCTCAATTAGCTTCTTTATCTATATAACTCAATCATTCAATTAACTCAATTGTACTTACAATGATTTTTTCAGAGCTACCTAGCTGACCAACAGCACATCTGAAGCTTTCTTTCTCTACTGAAGGAGGCAGGGGAGATTCCAAAATGGAGATCTCATCCCCTGGAAAAGGGCAGTCTCCTAACCCAAAGAGATACTTTTCTAAACCAATAATTGCAGAGGGCCTGCAGGCTGGCTTTGCAGACTCTGATACTGTTTAACTTCCAGGGTGCTGCTGGGTCTGTAACAGCCCTGGGGAAATGCAAAAGAACACTATCCCATGCAACTAAAAGGTAATGCTCCTGGAAGACGGAACAGAGCATATGCCATCTACCAGTTAGATGGCTTGTGTTCTGCATCTCAAAAACAACTGGTATGCGGCAGGTAGCAGCTTGTTCAGTAGGCTCTCCTTTACAGTTCCATTTGCGACATAAGCGACATGCAGTCATTAAATTCTTGACAGCAGAAGGTGTCACCTCAAAGAATTCAATGACTGCACGTTGCTTAAGTCGCATTGACCGATCATCTGCGCAGGGTTCCATACTTAACACTTTAACAACACAGCCATTCAATGCTAAGGCTTCTCACCAAAATGGAACTGGAGAGGAGAGCCTACTGAACAAGCCAGTACCTGCCGCATACCAGTACTGCCATCTGTTGAAGAGTTACGAAGGTACAGGCATTACTTTTCATTCAACCCTCGTATATGTTTTCAATTTCTATTTACTTACTTACTTACTTACTTACAACATTTCTACCCTGTCCTTCTCAACTCCCAAGGGGGGGACTCAGAGTGGCTAACACTGGCAACAATTTTATGCCGCTAATATCACAATATAAAGCCATAAATGCTCAATAGATTAAAAACAATAACATCAGTTATCACAATCATACAGCCCTTTACATTATTATAACACAAATATGGTTCAGTTCAATGTTCAAAGTGCTGTCATGCCTGCTAGACAAAAGGCCTGGTTCCAAAACCATGATTTCAGTTTTTTTTCCCCTAAAAGAAAGAACAGAATGGGGGACAATGCTTGACTCGAGAGCAGTACGTGTGAAAAAGATCTTGGAGTCCTCATGGACAACAAGTTAAACATGAGGCAACAATGTGATGTGGTGGCAAAAAAAGCCAGTGGGATTTTGGCCTGCATAGTGTCTAGATCCAAGTAAGTCATGCTATTCTGCTTTGGTTAGACCACACCTGGGATATTGTGTCCAATCCTGGGCACCACAATTGAAGAGAAATATTGACAAGCTGGAATGTGTCCAGAGGAGGGCGACTCAAATGATCAAGAGTCTGGAGAACAAGCCC
Organism: Anolis sagrei ordinatus; assembly: GCF_025583915.1. Lineage (NCBI taxonomy): Eukaryota > Metazoa > Chordata > Lepidosauria > Squamata > Anolidae > Anolis > Anolis sagrei. Next base: position 13,114,094 of record NW_026847882.1, on the reverse strand, counting down.
TATGAGGAGCGGCTTAAGGAGCTGGGCATGTTTAGCCTGAAGAAGAGAAGGCTGAGAGGAGATATGATAGCCATGTATAAATATGTGAGAGGAAGCCACAGGGAGGAGGAGCAAGCTTGTTTTCTGCTTCCCTGGAGATTAGGACAAGGAACAATGGCTTCAAACTACAAGAAAGGAGATTCCATCTGAACATGAGGAAGAACTTCCTGACTGTGAGAGCCGTTCAGCAGTGGAACTCTCTGCCCCGGAGTGTGGTGGAGCCTCCTTCTTTGGAAGCTTTTAAACAGAGGCTGGATGGCAGGCATGTAGCCGGGGGGGGGGGGGGCTTGAGGGGCTTCAGCCCCCCCCCCCGAAATTCTCATGGTGGTTCGCGAAAAGGCCTTACTGGTGCATTATTTAAACTGTTATGTTTATTCATATCATGATCTGATCACCATACTCAATATATCCCATATGCATGGGGGTATTGGGGTAATGATACAAAAGGTTTGCTAGGCTAGACCCTCTTTCACTCAGACTCAGCCCCCCCCAAACTCAGCCCCCCCGAACCCCCCAAAAAATTTAGCCCCCCCCCCCCGATATTAAACAGAGGCTGGATGGCCAACTGTCAGGGGTGATTTGAATGCAATATTCCTGCTTCTTGGCAGTGGGTTGGACTGGATGGCCCATGAGCTCTCTTCCAACTCTTTGATTCTATGATTCTATATTTTCCCATTTTCCAGTGAACTCCAAAGATGCGTCCATGATTTGCTTGCCTATTTCATTTTCAATTTATCACTTAGGGAATCTCTTGGATCAATGGATCGCCTAAGCCCAAGTTTGTGATTTTCATCACGTTGGCAGAGCAATTGAGTTTAAACTAGTAAATTAGTGCCAGTATTATGGGACGATATTGCTGATCACCTCCTGTGGCCTGCATTCCAGCAGACGAATGGTCATTGATCACCAAAACAATCGTGGCATCAATATGCCCTGCCCTCTCCTTCTTTGCGGCAGCACAAATTGGTCCCATCGGAAAATGTAAATTGGGCAAGAGTGACAATGGCAGGAGATGAGCCAACTCAGGTAGGTGACCCATAAATTGTGTGTTGTACAAGGCTGTCACCCGAGGAAAAAGATAGACCCAATTTTGATCCTGGTTCTTGTTTGACTGATTGATCTTAGTGTGACGTGAAGCTTGAAAACCTTTGCCAGCTACTCAGCCTATTTCCAACAGGACTCTCAGTTGCCAAGACAATTTCTGTAATCAATAGACCTAACATGTAGAACGAAATCAATGCCAAGCCTTTTCCAAATAGCTCCTAAAGATGACATCCTGCTGTTATAGTGTGATGTTGTGGATGACAAGAATCTTTAAGGAAGCACTCATATTCCAGCATAACAATAATATTAGTTGTCAGTTCATGGGGCAGAAGGAGGAAAGGAGACAGTATTTTTCAGAATAGGGAATAGCCAATGGGATTTTGGCCTGCATCAATAAAAGCATAGTGTCTAGATCTAGGGAAGTAATGCTACCCCTCTATTCTGCTTTGGTTAGACCACACCTGGAATATTGTGTCCAATTCTGGGCACCACAATTCAAGAGAGATATTGACAAACTGGAATGTGTCCAGAGGAGAGTGACTAAAATGATCAAGGGTCTGGAGAACAAGCCCTATGAGGAGCGGCTTAAGGAGCTAGGCATGTTTAGCCCGAATAAGAGAAGAATGAGAGGAGATATGATAGCCATGTATAAATATGTGAGAGGAAGCCACAGGGAGGAGGGAGCAAGCTTGTTTACTACTTCCATGGAGATTAGGATGCGGAACAATGGCTTCAAACTACAAGAGAGGAGATTCCATGTGAACATGAGGAAGAACTTCCTGAATGTGAGAGCCGTTCAGCAGTGGAACTCTCTGCCCCGGAGTGTGGTGGAGGCTTTAAAACAGCTTTTAAACAGAGGCTGGATGGCCATCTGTCAGGGGTGCTTTGAATGCAATATTCCTGCTTCTTGGCAGAAAGGGGTTGGACTGGATGGCCCATGAGGTCTCTTCCAACTCTTTGATTCTATGATTCTAGGGATTTTTTGTTTTGTTATATGTGTAATGACATAATATTGCAAAGGCATTCGACACAGTGAACCGCAGTGCTCTCTGGGTCATCCTCCAAAAAATCGGGTGCCCTAACAAATTTGTGAACATCCTGCGGCTCCTCCATGATGACATGATGGCAACAGTCCTGGACAGCAATGGTTCCCAAAGTGACCCATTTAAGGTGGAATCAGGTGTCAAACAGGGATGTGTTATTGTCCCAACCTTATTTTCCATCTTCATCGCTATGATACTTCATCTTGTTGGTGGGAATCTTCCCACCGGAGTGGAAATTATCTTAGTTAGTTAGGCGATCCCTCGTTTCCCGAGGATGATTGTCTTCCAATATTCTTGTGGGTCCGTATGTGGCTGTGGAGCCGTATTCTTGCTCTGCATCTTCTTCCGCAGTGAGGGCATTGGTTTCCAGGTGGAAGGCGGTCCTGGTCGGGGTTGGCTTGACGCGCCTTCCTCTTGGCATGTTTCTCCCTTTCGCCTCCATTCGTGCCTCTTCAAATTCTGCAGCACTGCTGGTCACAGCTGACCTCCAGCTGGAGCGTCAAGGGCCAGGGCTTCCCAGTTCTCAGTGTCTATGCCAGAGTTTTTAAGGTTGGCTTTGAGCCCATCTTTAAATCTCTTTTCCTGTCCACCAACATTCCGTTTTCCATTCTTGAGTTCGGAGTAGAGCAACTGCTTTGGGAGACGGTGGTCGGGCATCCGGACAACGTGGCCGGTCCAGCGGAGTTGATGGCGGAGGACCATCGCTTCAATGCTGGTGGTCTTTGCTTCTTCCAGCACGCTGATGTTTGTCCGCCTGTCTTCCCAAGAGATTTGCAGGATTTTCCGGAGGCAGCGCTGATGGAATCGTTCCAGGAGTTGCATGTGACGTCTGTAGACAGTCCACGTTTTGCAGGCAGAGTGGAAATCATCTAATGGACAGATGGCAAGCTATTTAACCTCAGCAGACTGAAAGCCAAAACCAAGGTCACAACATCTGTTATAGAACTCCAATATGCTGATGACAACTTCGTCTGTGCACATTCAGAAGAAGACACTCTAAACACCTTCACAGAAGCATATGAGAAGCTCGGCTTGTTATTGAACATCAAGAAAACCAAACTGCTCTTCCAGAAGTTACCAGCCAATCCCTCTCCAATGCCAGAAATACAGCTTAATGGTGTAACATTAGAAAATGTTGACCATTTCCGCTCCCTTGGCAGCCACTTCTCCACCAAAGTCAACATTGACACTGAAATACAACACCACCTGAGCTCTGCAAGTGCAGCATTTTTCAAAATGAAGCAGAAAGTGTTTGAGGGCCGGGACATCCGTAGGGACACAAAGGTGCTTGTTTATGAAGCTGTTGTCCTCCCAACCCTGCTATACACCTGCGAGACGTGGACTATCTACAGACGTCACATAGAACTATTCCATCAGCGTTGCCTCTGAAAAATCCTGCAAATCTCTTGGGAAGACAAGCGGATAAACGTCAGTGTGCTGGAAGAAGGAAAGACCACCAGCATTGAAGCCATCAACTCCACTGCCATCAAGACTACCAGCATCCTCCGCCATTAACTCCACTGGACCGGCCACATTGTCTGGATGCCTGACCACCGTCTCCCAAAGCCATTGCCTGGCCAGGATTTCGTTTCGGGGGGGGGGGGGGGCTGAATTTTTTTCAGGGGGGGTTTCGGGGGGGCTGAGTTTCGGGGGGGGGGGCTGAGTCTGAGTGAAAGAGGGTCTAGCCTAGCAAACCTTTTGTATCATTACCCCAATACCCCCATGCATATGGGATATATTGAGTATGGTGATCAGATCATGATATGAATAAACATAACAGTTTAAATAATTCACCAGTAAGGCCTTTTCGCGAACCACCATGAGAATTTCCCCCCCCCCCCCCCCGACCATCGTCTCCCAAAGCAGTTGCTCTACTCCAAACTCAAGAATGGAAAACAGAATGTTGGTGGTCAGGAAAAGAGATTTAAAGATGGGCTCAAAGCCAACCTTAAAAACTCTGGCATAGACACTGAGAACTGGGAAGCCCTGGCCCTTGAGCGCCAGCTGGAGGTCAGCTGTGACCAGCAGTGCTGTAGAATTTGAAGAGGCATGAATGGAGGGTGAAAGAGAGAAGTGTGCCAAGAGGAAGGCACGTCAAGCCAACCCCGACCAGGACCACCTTTCCACCTCACTGCAGGAGAACATGCAGATCAAGAATAGAGCTCCACAGTCACCTACTTACCCATCGCCAGGACACCGATCTTGGAAGACAATCCTACTCAGACAACGAGGGCTCGCCGAAGTAAGTAAGACTTAATATGAAAACATACACACAAACACAGTGATTATCAACTTCACTAGCAACACATCTACCCATGCTTTATCACAGGTTCTTGGTCACAATGGAATTATATGTATTGTCGAAAGCTTTCATGGCCGGAATCACTGGGTTGTTGTAGTTTTTTCCGGGCTGTATGGCCATGTTCTGGAGGCAATTTTCTCCTGACGTTTCGCCTGCATCTATGGCAAGCATCCTCAGAGGTAGTGAGGTCCTCACTACCTTTGAGGATGCTTGCCGTAGATGCAGGCAAAACATCAGGAGAGAATGCCTCTAGACCATGGCCATACAGCCCGAAAAAACCTACAACAACCCAATGGAATTATACTTTGCTCATCCTACCAAATATCACTAGAGACATACCTTGAATGGATGGGATTGGGTTTTAGTGCTTGTCATTTTTTTCCCTGCTGCTTCATGAGATTCTTCGAATAGCATTTCTGGAATTGAGCTCAAGAATTATTGACTTTAACTTCTTGTTCTACTCAGTCATGCTGGTTTCTTGCTCATTTCGGGTTTGTGTAATGAAACTGGACACATCTCTATCCATTCCCCATTTATCCTTTAATTATACACGGGCTCTTATGAAACCTTGTCATGTTGTCATAAGAGGCCTTTGAGCGGAACTTTGTCATGTCAGGCCAGTTTTATCATTCATAAATATTTCAGTGTGCACCAAAGACGTCTTATGAATGATTGATTTTTTACACTTCGCTGACCTTTCTTATGAGGATTTCTATTAAAAATGAGAGAAAAGCCATCCTGAAAAACTTGACCGTCAATGGCTAATACTATATGTTGCCCCAAAGGCAAAAATGACTAGAAATGGCACATCTGCTATTTAAAATGATATACATTAGCTTCAAAAATTAAAAGAAAGAAATGTTTTCAGATTCTGGCTCAAGAGAGTGATATGCTTTTACAACAGGGGTTCTCAAACTTTTAAAGCTGTGGAGCCCTTTATGAAGGAAAGTTTTTTTTTCATGGAACCCTAATAAACTTTTGGACACAGGGACAGCATTGCATTTAAAAATTTTGACAGATGGGCCAGGCCAGTGGCAGATGGAGGAAAAATGTTTGTGTGAACTTATGCACCACCTGCGCCTGTACATTGGGAAGTCTGAATTGGCCACAGTGGTCCACGCTCTGGGTACATCCCATATAGACTACTGCAATGTGCTCTACGTGGGTTTGCCTTTGAAGACTGTTCAGAAGCTTCAAATGGCCAAACAGGTGGCAGCCAGGTTACTAATGGGGGCAGTGCTCAGGGAGCACACCACTCCTCTGTTGCGTCAGCTCCACTGGCTGCCAGTTTGCTACCAGGCACAATTCAAAGTGCTGGCTTTAGCCTATAAAGCCCTAAACGGTTCCGGCCCAGATACCTGTCCAAATGTATCTCTCCTTAGGAACCATCTAGGAGCTTAAGAATGGCAATGCCTGGCTCGAAAGCAGTACGTGTGAAAAAGATCTTGGAGTCCTCGTGGACAACAAGTTAAACATGAGCCAACAATGTGATGTGGCGGCAAAAAAAGACAATGGGATTTTGGCCTGCATCAATAGGAGCATAGTGTCTAGATCTAGGGAAGTCATGCTACCCCTCTATTCCGCCTTGGTTAGACCACACCTGGAATATTGTGTCCAATTCTGGCACCACAATTGAAGAGAGATATTGACAAGCTGGAATGTGTCCAGAGGAGGGCGACTAAAATGATCAAGGGTCTGGAGAACAAGCCCTATGAGGAGCGGCTTAAGGAGCTGGGCATGTTTAGCTGAAGAAGAGAAGGCTGAGAGGAGATATGATAGCCATGTATAAATATGTGAGAGGAAGCCACAGGGATGAGCAAGCTTGTTTTCTGCTTCCCTGGAGACTAGGACGCGAAACAATGGCTTCAAACTACAAGAAAGGAGATTCCATCTGAACATGAGAAAGAACTTCCTGACTGTGAGAGCCGTTCAGCAGTGGAACTCTCTGCCCCGGAGTGTGGTGGAGGCTCCTTCTTTGGAAGCTTTTAAACAGAGGCTGGATGGCCATCTGTCAGGGGTGATTTGAATGCAACATTCCTGCTTCTTGGCAGGGGGTTGGACTGGATGGCCCAGGAGGTCTCTTCCAACTCTTTGACTCTATGACTCTATCTGGGGAGGCCCTGCTCTCGGTCCCATCTGCTTCATACGAGGGACAGGGCCTTCTCAGTGGTGGCCCCCTGGCTGTGGAACTCCCTCCCCAGGGATATTAGATCATCCCCCTCCCTCCTGACTTTCCAAAAAAGGTAAAAACTTGGCTCTTTGAGCAAGCTTTTGAGAATGCAGCAGAATAGATAACATGAAACTATGAATGATGAACATGGAATGGCCAGACGATGTTACTGGAAAACAATTTTAACAAGATGACATCGGTGACTACATGTTTTAATGGTTTTTATATATGTTTTATATTGTTATGCTGACTGTTTTAATTGCACTTTTATGAATGCATGGCATCGCATTGTGCCAATCTGTAACCCACCTTGATTTGCCATATGGTTGAAACAGGCGGGTTATAAGTCTCGTTAATAAATTAATAATTGGAAAAGAAAACATGAACAAATTCCTTTGCACACCGAACATACATTGTTTGTAGTGCAAAAGAAGAAAGGAGCAATACAATATTTAAAATAAAGAACAATTTTAACCAACATAAGCTCAACAGTATTTCAGGGGCCATATAACTTTTGCAATAATAGTAGTAGTAGTGGTAGTAGTAGCAACCCAGGGGGGCCACCCAGTCCAACCTGTTTCTGCCATGCAGGAAAAGCACGGTCAACGCGGTGGCAGGGAGACCTTGCAGGCAATCGTGGCAGGGAGGCCCTGTATGTCGTGGTGGCTGAGAGGTGCCAAAGAGGGGACAGAGAGGTAGGCCATGGTGGTGGTATCAGGCCTTCACAGGCCATGTGCTTACTAGGCAGAAGGGGTGGAGGCATGAAACCCCCCCCCCCCCAGCTCCTGACTGTGCTTCACGGAGCCCTAAGGGCTCTGCAGAGCACAGTTTGAGAACTCCTGCACTAGATAAAAAGTTCTGGCTAAATGTGATTTTCAGAATGGAATTAAGATCCTCACATTTGTAGCATGGTAGCTAAGAAATAAAGGTGCAAATGAAAAGGTCTCTGATTCAAATCATATCTCTCCCATATTTATTTATTTATCGTGTCATCAGCAACCATACCATTGTATTACATTGGTACAACAGAACAAAACAAACAAACAGATTAAAAAAAACAAAACACAGATTTTGCAAGTTTGGTGGTTGATGAAATGTCCTTTGACCAGTATCTGGCCACTTGGAGTGCCTCTGGTGTTGCCGCAAGAAGGTCCTCCATTGTGCATGTGGCTGGGCTCAGGTTGCATTGCAGCAGGTGGTCAGTGGTTTGTTCTTCTCCACACTCGCATGCCGTGGATTCCACCCTATAGCCCCATTTCTTAAGATTGGCTCTGCATCTCGTGGTGCCAGAGCGCAGTCTGTTCAGCGCCTTCCAAGTCGCCCCGTCTTCTGTGTGCCCAGGGGGGAGTCTCTCATCTGGTATCACTCATGGATTGAGGTGCTGGGTTTGGGCCTGCCACTTTTGGACTCTCACTTGCTGACATACAGGGCCTCCCTGCCACGATTGTCTGCAGGACTTCTCTCCCATGAACTCACACTCAATAGTCTCTCCAGAATTTGCAAAAATAAAAAAGACAGCAAAACCAGAAATAATAGATGATGCCAAGGCCATTATATAATTGTCTGTGTCAATTATATAGACACAGACATTCTCGGAAAGGCTCACCTACAAAAGGAGACTGAGAAAATATCTAATGTTAAGGGACAAATATGAAGCAGTGTGAATACCGTTTCTCGTTTCAAATATGAGCATGCATCATAGCCCAACAAAGAATTGACTCATAAAGTGGTGAAATCTTCTAAAGACAGTAACTAGAATGCAGTAACTTTTCAGCTGAGACACTGACACAGATATTCTATGCAGGTATTTTGTGTGCAGAATGGTCTCTATCTTGCAGAATGGTCTCTACCCTGCTGTAACTAGAAGAGAGCAGGATTCAAAATGATCTTGACAGATTAGAGAGATGGGCCAAAACTAACAAAATGAAGTTCAACAGTGACAAATGCAAGATACTCCACTTTGGCAGGAAAAACGAAATGCAAAGATACAGAATGGGGGACAATGCCTGGCTTGAGAGCAGTACGTGTGAAAAAGATCTTGGAGTCCTCATGGACAACAAGTTAAACATGAGCCAACAATGTGATGTGGCGGCAAAAAAAGCCAATGGGATTTTGGCCTGCATCAATAGGAGCCTAGTGTCTAGATCTAGGGAAGTAATGCTACCCCTCTATTCTGCTTTGGTTAGACCACACCTGGAATATTGTGTCCAATTCTGGGCACCACAATTCAAGAGAGATATTGACAAGCTGGAATGTGTCCAGAGGAGGGCGACTAAAATGATCAAGGGTGTGGAGAACAAGCCTTATGAGGAGCGGCTTAAGGAGCTGGGCATGTTTAGCCTGAAGAAGAGAAGGATGAGAGGAGATGTGGTAGCCATGTATAAATATGTGAGAGGAAGCCACAGGGAGGAGGGAGCAAGCTTGTTTTCTTGCTTCCTTGGAGACTAGGACGTGGAACAAAGGCTTCAAACGACAAGAAAGGAGATTCCATCTGAACATGAGGAAGAACTTCCTGACTGTGAGAGCCGTTCAGCAGTGGAACTCTCTGCCCCGGAGGGAGTGTGGTGGAGGTTCCTTCTTTGGAAGCTTTTAAACAGAGGTTGGATGGCCATCTGTCAGGGGTGATTTGAATGCAATATTCCTGCTTCTTGGCAGGGGGTTGGACTGGATGGCCCATGAGGTCTCTTCCAACTCTTTGATTCTATGATTCTATGATTCTATGAGATGGGGCCCAAGTTAATATATTAAGATTGCCAAAAATTATTTGTAATTCAATATCACGAATTAAATAAAAATACCCTTTCACTACAATTCCAACTTTTCATGATTTCCATGTTTATGTGGGGAGGTACTTTGTTACCAGTACTTAAGAGCTTTAAGCTAAAATATTGTTGACATTTTTTATCAGAAATTTAGTTGGACCTCTGCTTAGAGGTGTTCCTCACCTTTGATTTAATACCTTGTCTAATCTGTATTGTTGCTCCAAAAAAAGCTGAATGGGCAGAAAGGAGTGAGAACATGCTGAGGCCACTGTCTGACTTTTCTGCAATGTGTTTTTCACTGAAAAATGTCCGCTGTCTACTGCAACTTCATCAAAGAAATTGTCCGGCTTCACTATGCACAGCTTGGGTGAAAAACACAACAACCCTATAACCATTGCCTTTAATGCCTTTTTGAAGAAGAAATAGAGAAATTATTTCTCAAATTTCTTCACTCAGTTTTTGTGCAGAAATATTTAATTTCACCAAGAAACAGGATCTCAGGAATTGAGTTCAACACAAGAAGTTGATTAGTGTCATTTCTGACTTATGATGAGCCTAAAACCCCATGAAACTGTATAGACCAGGCATGGGCAAAGATTTTTGCCTTGGGCCTGCATTGTGGGCCTTCCGGTAGGGCTAATGTGACAGTGCTGGAGCTCTGCCTTATTCAGATAGAGATGAACCAAACAATCACCTAGTTTGTATCAAACAGTTTAATTAAAACAGCACTTACTTTCTGGCTGTTTTAATAGTCCAAAACATAAAACAAGATAAAGATAACACTCAGGCACAGAATATAAAACAAAACTGACAGCAAACACTGTTGCAGGTTCAAGATAACACCGTATCCAAAAGGTCCAGTCCAGTGGTCAAATGCCAAGAGTTCAATTAGAAAAGTCCAGGGATTAAGAGTCTATTCTGTAGCAAAAAGCCAGTCCAGAGATTCAAGGTTCCAGGGTTCCAAGAGTACAGGAGATAGGTCAGGATACCGAAAATCCAAAAACCTGGGGGAAAACCAGCAGCATCTACCACCAAAATAAGACAAATACTTTTCTTCTGACTAGCTCATTATATCCAGAAACACCCAGTTGCAGCCTATCTCTTGCATACCTCCACCCTTTCGCCCATGAACTCTTACTTACAGATTACTCAGTGCTTTAGAACTCAGACTTACATTAACCCTTCCATCACCAACTGCTAGGCCTACCACCACCAACCACCATCAACTACAGAACATGATCCATGACAGCTAAGCAGAGAGGGAGTGGGGCCGTTCACATGCTGGGTGGATGTGGGCCAATGAGGGGTAGGGCCTGGGAGAGTGTGGGGGCAGGGCCTCAGTCATCCTCAGGTTGTCCTCACAGCATAAAGATGGGGCTGCTTGCTCCATCCTTATGCCAGGAGCAAGGTGAGACATGCAGTAGCTGAGAGCACTCCAGATGGCTCTCAACTGCTGTGGGCTGGCATGTCCTTATGTCAAGAGGACAGGGTAAATGAGAAGGGCCTGAGGTAAGCACCCCAGGGGCCTCATCTGGCCCCTGGGCCTTAGTTTGCCCATGCCTGGTGTAGACTCATATAGTACAGTTCAATGCATCAATTGCTGGACTGACATTCAGTTTCACATTTATCAGGCAATCATACCTTTTGCTCTCCATTCCAACAAAGTGGCTCAGGAGGTAAGACTCTAGCTTCCTCTGCTGCTCCCCTATGTCGGGAAAGTTAATAAAAAAACCTGGAACACATGTATCTCTGGAGTGCCTTCATGTCAACTTCAGATTTGGGCTTAAATCCTCTCACGAGAAGGTTGCAGTACTTCAGAAGTCCCCCGCCTCTGGATTCCTTTGGATTTCTAGTGGCAATGATCCGATTACTCAGGTGGTCCATCGCCTCCTCAGAGTCCTCATACATGCTCTCCCCAGTGACATTTGGGTGGAAGTTTGCAGGCACTGGGTTTTTAGAACACTCCCCAAAAAGCAACAGTGAATCCAGTATTATCTGGAAGGAATCCACACTGAACTAACGTCGGAGAGAGTACAAATTTGAGTTCCACATTCGTCCCATTGTTGTTTGACAGTGATATAAGGCTCCAGCAATCTGTTTCATTGCACACTTTCACTAGTTTCTGCACATAGGCCTCCTTCAGAGTCATGGGAGTGATCTTATCTTTGTTTACCCCTTCTGGGAGGAAGTCCAAGAGACAGTCCATCACAACATCTTTCACCCGTTGGAAACATCCTCACTTTTTAGGTCAACTCCAAAGATGAGATCCAGGTCTTTATAGCCCAGGCTACTGTCCTGATACAGCACGTAGCTTGCTGCTGAGACATTCAATCTCACATTGTGGACTGTGATGCCATGTTCTTCTAGATGGCTATGGACCACCTGTATGACCCTCTTGGGCAGGACGGAGAGCATAACCCCTGGCCATGGACAGGTACGGCCTCCTCAAGGATGTGGTCCAGGCGCTGCACCTGCTCCCAGCTGAGGACGCTGCGCTTGGGGCTGCTTCTTCTTCCCCACCTTGGAAGCCCTCAAAGGCCTGTCACCCTTGGCCTGCATTGCGAGGGGAGCCTCCCAAGAAATGAGGGGAAAAGAGGCAGCTGACTTGGGCAAAGAGTCCGAAAAAGATTCCAGAAGAAACACAAAACCGGCCACCACCTCAAGGAATATCTGAAGGGACCGGAGGGGGTGGGGAAAGGGAAGGCCGAACCCCGGCTTAGCTTCGCTTGCTCCCTTCTTCCTTCTTCCCTTCTTGAACCCAATCCTTTCACTCCCACTTGTGCCTCAGAACTGCACATTTATCATAGTTAGTGTGACAACGTGAGTGGCACCACCTATATGTAGAACTTTAATTTGCAAAGGTTTAAACTGTATAACATGCTCATACTTGCTTACTTGCTTACTTTGTAAATGTATAGTTGGATTTATTGGTTATTTATGGCTGTCAATCCATGTTGTTTGCACCAGTTATATTGCTTCCTCAGCTTAATTGCTTGGCTCCACCTCTTCCTGGAGGAGGGCTGAGCTTTTCCTTCTCCATTCTACCATCAGATAGACATGAGAAAGAGACTTGGCTCTAAAGCCCTTAATTAAGTTACCTCTCATCACCAATTCTAAGGTTTTTACCCTTGGGACTCATACTTCATGCCCAGTTCACCCTGGATGACATTGAGGAGACCCAAGCGCCTTCTAACCGGTCCTTTGGCATCAAAAGGAAGACTCTGTGCTTTCAACATAGGCCGTTGGACTGGGGGTTGTGTTTGTTCCAACCTTCACAGCCATTGAGAAAAGAGGGAACAGGAAAGGCTTCTCAGCTGTGAAATCTCCTTGGACCCAAGACAACCAGAGACTGTAATGTATATTTCCTTTACCCCCTTTGAAAGTTCCAGCTTATTGCCTTAAAGGGATAACTCTTTGTGAACAATAAAACCTATTTTGAGTTATCTACAGTGTTTTGGTCCTTGGGAATTCCAGTTCTCTAAAGGAAGGCGAGAAGCAATCCCCTGGTGAAAAGATGTCACGTCTATGTCTCTTTCACTAAGAGTTATAGCCCCCAGGCGCGACGGCATAGTTAGACCTAAGCAACTGGAATATTTGAGGTTGCCATGAAGTTAAAATACACAGCCTAATTTCACTTTTGGAAGATGGGTTGCATTTCCAATTTTCTTGTTCAATCAAAACGGAGAAAAACCACGAGCAATTAACCACATAAGCTGATGATATGTGGAACTCATAAACCCCCAAGGCTTTCGTTTGCAATACTGCTCCTGAAGTTGGTGGTTAAAAAAAATCAATCTGTATTCACTGGATTGATTGCTGTGTACTAATTTCATCAATACAAGCCCCAAGGTCTATGGAAAGGGGGTAAGCCAAATAGTGCATAGGCCTTGCTGTTTTTGACATGCAAAACATTGCGCTGAATGCAAACCAATCTGATAGTTTGGCTCTTGTCTCACTCTTATGATTTCCCCCCTTCCTTCCAAAATAACAGGCTGTACCTTTTCACCTTAGATCAGAATTATTTATTTTCAGGTGAATAAATAAACAGGCACACATTCCAACTCTTGCTCACCCATGCATACAATTTCATTTACAGAAGAGTTGCTGGGCCTGGGTGCATGTACAATGAAAAACAAATTGATGCTTGTGAAAGCCTTGATTGTGATGATAGACCAATTTCACTTAGAGAATATAAATAGATGGCAGCCAATCCTACATTATTTAGATTTATCTCAAATGTAGTAAAAGAGAACAATTGTCCCGAAAGCTAATTTTCTGTCTCTCCTTTAGCATGCACATGCCTTTACATGGAAAGAGCATCTATATGAAGCAGGGAGTCTGAGAATGAAACATTCTCAACTAAGCAAGTGRGAAKTGCAGAAAGAAGAGTATTTTGAATGATGTTTGTATTCAGCTAATGTTATACCAACTGCATCAGAGATACATCAAGGGAACCACTGACCGCATAGGGAAGCTGATGAGGAAACACAACCTACAAACTATCTACAGACCCACTAAAGAAATCCAACAAAYGCTACATTCAAGCAAATGACAGTAAATGAAATTGCCAAGGGAAAAGATTGGAATTGAGTCCAAAAGCAAGTGAAGCGATCTTAAGAGCAGCGAAGGCACTGAGATAAAACATGGAGCTAGCGAGCATGTGAACAGCTTTCTTCTTCTGATTCGCTCAGGCAGGCAGTAGAGCTCGTAGTCTCACAGGGAAACCTGTGCAGGTGCGCAGCTACCTCTGTATGGTTGCTATGCCCATGCCGTTATGGCTCACTATTTATTTGTCGTGTCAGAGCAACCAGTCCATTATATTACATTTCTAATAGAACAAAGCAAACAAACAGACAAATACAAAACTTGTGAGTTTGGTAGTTGGTTAAATGTCCTTTGACCAGTATCTGGCCACTTCGAGTGCCTCTAGTGTTGCTGCAAGAAGGTCCTCCATTGCGCATGTGGCGGGGCTCAGGTTGCATTGCAGCAGGTGGTCAGTGGTTTGCTCTTCTCCGCACTCGCATGTCGAGGATTCCACTTTGTGGCCCCATTTCTGAAGGTTGGCTCTGCATCTCGTGGTGCCAGAGCACAGTCTGTTCAGCGCCTTCCAAGTCGCCCAGTCCTCTGTGTGCCCAGGAGGGAGTCTCTCATTTGGTATCAGCCATTGGTTGAGGTGCTGGGTTTGAACCTGCCACTTTTGGACTCTCGCTTGCTGAGGTGTTCCAGCGAGTGTCTCTGTAGATCTTAGAAAACTATTTCTAGATTTAAGTCGTTGGCATGCTGGCTGATACCCAAACAGGGGATGAGCTGGAGATGTCTCTGCCTTGGTCCTTTCACTATTGGCTGCTACTTCCCGGCGGATGTCAGGTGGTGCAATACTGGCTAAGCAGTGTAATTTCTCCAGTGGTGTAGGGTGCAGACACCCCGTGATAATGCGGCATGTCTCATTCAGAGCCACATCCACTGTTTTAGTGTGGTGAGATGTGTTCCACACTGGGCATGCATACTCAGCAGCAGAGTAGCACAGCGCAAGGGCAGATGTCTTCACTGTGTCTGGTTGTGATCCCCAGGTTGTGCCAGTCAGCTTTCGTATGATATTGTTTCTGGCACCCACTTTTTGCTTGATGTTCAGGCAGTGCTTCTTGTAGGTCAGAGCACGGTCCAGAGTGACTCCCAAGTATTTGGGTGTGCTGCAGTGCTCCAGTGGCATTACTTCCCAGGCGATCTTCAGAGCTCGGGATACTTCTCTGTTCTCTGTTCTCGGCTCACTGAAACATCCAGAGTCCATTTTGAAAAAAATGGATCCATGTGCAGCTCTACTCTTTTGTACATGCACATGGATGAACACCAGCCAAGGCTTTCTAGGGTTGCACCTACCCTGTAGAATTAATATAATTTGATATCACTTTAACTGTCACGGCTCATTTCTACAGAATCATTTATTTATTTATTTATTTATTTATTTACGACATTTATATGCCGCCCTTCTCACCCCGAGGGGGACTCAGAGCGGTTTACAAGATATATATACATACAATATCATATTATTAGCAGAGTATAATATCAGTATTAAAATTACTATCTTGTAATATTATTAGTAAAATTACATGTAATATAAATGCATAATTATAATATATTATTATTAGTAGTATTATATTGCATTACATTATAATATTATAAATATTATATGTATATACAATATATTATATATTACATTATTTTATATTATTAGAAAAGCACAGGAGACAAGGTGGAGCTGTCCCCTGGCCCCCTCTCTCTTCACTCTGGCCCGGAGCGGCAGTTGGTGCTGGAGGGAGGGGTCCCCAACTGATGATATATGCAGGAGACAAGGTGGAACTGTCCCCTGGCCCCTCTCTCTTCACTCTGGGCCAAAACGGCAGATGGTGCTGGAGGGAGGGGTACCCATCTGATTACATATTTTTATTATTTATTTATTATATACTTTACTTGTATACCGCAGTTTCTCAGCCTAACAGGCGACTCAACGCGGTTTACAACAAAGGTACAACAGTCAACAATATACAATTTAAAACCATAAAAGCATAATACACAATATTGACACAACAATAACAACCCAATGCATCTCATGACTAAAATCGTGATCCAGTTTCGTCGTCCATATTACCATTCCTGTAATCATCACATTCATTGCACCGATTAACCAAATGCCTGTTCGAACATCCAGGTTTTTAATCTTCTTTGGAACACCATCAGCGAGGGGGCTGATCTTACCTCCATGGGAAGGGCGTTCCATAGCCGAGGGGCCACCACAGAAAAGGCCCTGTCTCTCGTCCCCGCCAGCCGCACCTGTATTAAAATTACTATCTTGCAGGAGACAAGATGGAACTGTCCCCTGGCCCCCTCTCTCTTCACTCTGGTCCAGAGTTGGTACTGGGGGGAGGGGTCCCCAACTGATTACATATGCAGGAGACAAGGTGGAACTGTCCCTTGCCCCCCTCTCTCTTCACTCTGGCCCAGAGTGGCAGTCGGTGCTGGGGGAGGGGTCCCCAACTGATGACATATGCAGGAGACAAGATGGAACTGTTCCCCTGGCTCCCCCTCTCTTCACTCTGGCCCAGAGTGGCAGTTGGTGCTGGGGGAGGGGTCCCCAACTGATTACATATGAAGGAGACAAAGTGGAATTGTCCCCTGCCCCCCTCTCTTTTCACTCTGGGCCAGAACGGCAGATGGTGCTGGGGGGAGGGGTCCCCAACTGATGACATATGCAGGAGACAAGATGGAACTGTCCCCTGGCCCCCCCTCTCTTCACTCTGGCCCAGAGTGGCTGTTGGTGCTGGGGGGAGGGGTCCCCATCTGATTACATATGAAGGAGACCAGGTGGAACCATCCCCTGGCCTTCTCTCTCTTCACTTTGGCCCAGAGCGGCAGTTGGTGCTGGGGGGAGGGGCCCCCAATTGATTACATGTGCAGGAGACAAGGTGGAACTGTCCCCTGGCCCCCTTTCTCTTCACTCCGGGAATGATCATTTCATAAGGTCTTTTTCCTTCTTGACAGAGAAGGGCTGATACGTCATCAAACTACACATCCCAGGATTCCATAGACTTGCACCATAGCAGTTAAACTTGAGATTGCATAGATATCCAGAGGTGACTTTTCACTCAATTTAGGCAACGACCCCTTGTAGACGAGCTCTAAGGTTAAAGTTCCTCCACTTCTACAGAAGTGCTGTTCCTGGAGGTAAAATAACTTTGTGACCCCATTGGTAGAAAATACTTAGAGTGGCATTAAAATAATGGAGGAGGAAAATGAACGAGCGAGCACCACACCTCTGTCAGATACTGCCTCATTATTTAAACTTCCAGATAAACTGCTGGTACAAATCTCTGCACTCCGCAATATCACAATTAATACAACTGAGTGAACTTCAAAATCTGCGTTAAGTGGCAATGTCTTGGGTCATTAGTTTTAACAATGTCAGTGCTCTATTTGATTTACCATAATTGGTGTACTTATTATTATTTAGCATGCTTCACCTGTAGACAGCTCCCTTGACTCTTAGTAGGTGGAGAGCAGAGAGTACTTCTCACTATTACTGCCATATCAATCTAATCAAAAATTATCCCATATAATTAAGATCTTGATTCATATGTAAGAATTAAGTTTAAGAAAGAGAGAGATGGCTTAACATTCAGACCAAGCTACTCATTAGCATTACCCATATAGAAATTTTACTTGTTATTTATTTATCTATCTATCGTGTCAGGCAACCAAACAGTTGTATTACATTTTTGACAGAACACACAAACAAACATACAAAAGACACAGAGTTTGCAAGCTTGGTAGTTGATTCAATGTCCTTTGACCAGTATCTGGCCACTTGGAGTGCCTCTGGTGTTGCTGCAAGAAGGTCCTCCATTGTGCATGTGGCAGGGCTCAGGGTGCATTGCAGCAGGTGGTCTGTGGTTTGCTCTTCTCCATACTCGTATGTTGTGGATTCCACTTTGTAGCCCCATTTCTGAAGGTTGGCTCTGCATCTCGTGGTGCCAGAGCACAGTCTGTTCACCGCCTTCCAAGTCGCCCAGCCTTCTATGTGCCCAGGAGGGAGTCTCTCATTTGGTAACAGCCATTGAGACGTTCTGGGCTTGAGCCTGCCACTTTTGGACTCTTGCTTGCTGAGGTGTTCCAGCGAGTGTCTCTGTAGATCTTAGAAAACTATTTCTTGATTTAAGTCGTTGACGTGCTGGCTGATGCCCAAACAAGGGATGAGCTGGAGATGATTTCTGGGAGTTGTAGTTCTATATCAAGAAACACTGTATCCCCCACTGACATTAGACCAGGACAAAACTTGGCACACAGAACTCCCATGAACCTACTGTAGGGATTTGAGTGGACTGACCCACCATGTTGGGAGTTGTAGTTTATTCTGCTGTCAGAAAGCACACTGAACTCCACCAATTACACATCTGGAGCAAACTTGCCACACATGTCTAACAGGAAGCTTTAAGTACTGATGGAGTTTGAGTGAGTTAACCTGATATGTTGAGAGTTGTAGTTCACCCACAACCTTATGCATTTTCTTAATGGGACCATTCATAAAAAAATTAAAAATGACTTTTTAAAGAACACTGGGTACCCAAGCTAGTAATGAATAAAAAGCAACATACATACTGTTGTGCCTTCGTAAAGACTTTCACTGTTTACCCCTATTTAAGCCCTTTTTAGTTAGAGAGGATGAACATTTCATGTACAGTTTGTGGAGGGTTCTGTCTAGATAACCTCACTTCAAGTTAAAGTAAGTTATTCAAGTCAAGCATTACTCCAACAACAGTCAGATACCAACAAGAGAAGAAACAGCGAAGAGTTTAAGTAATGCAAAGCTCCTCTCTCAAGGGCTTCAACTCTCTTCCGAGGACTGTGCCAGTTAGACGTGGGAGGAGAAAGGGGTTGAAACCTTTTTCAGTTATTAATTCTTGTTGCCTGTTGGTCTACGTGTTCTCCATCTGTTCCCTGTGCAACTGGTTCACCTTCCAAGCAGTTAGATAGTGTAGGGGCACAACACATACCTATATTGACTTCTCTGAGGATTCATAAATAGACTCTAAACAAGACTCACTATTTTGAAAATTACTGATAACAAATGGCAAGGATAATTTTTAGGCATGTGCGATTGATTAAAAAATGTTTCAAAAGTTATTACAAATTTAGGGGACGCTGGTGTTTTGTTTCTAAAGTGAAGATTTCATTACTATAGTGAGTAATGACTTTTCATTACTTTTTCGTTATAGTATCTGCTCAAGTAGGATCCCTTCTCCCTCATTTTTACAGTTATTGGGGTGAAACTTGCTACAATGGTAGAACACATTTACCACTGTTAGCCCAACAAGTTTCAGAACGTTTCACTCATACTTGGATTTTGGGGAAATTTCAAAAAAATATATAAACGACATTTTTAAAGGAAACTACATGAGACATCTTCTTCAATTTTCTATACAGCCATACAAGATAATAGGGGAT
The DNA here is from genome assembly GCF_025583915.1 of Anolis sagrei ordinatus. Taxonomy (NCBI): domain Eukaryota; kingdom Metazoa; phylum Chordata; class Lepidosauria; order Squamata; family Anolidae; genus Anolis; species Anolis sagrei. Next base: position 13,094,738 of record NW_026847882.1, on the reverse strand, counting down.
CATTCTCCCAACTTTCAGAAAGCTTTACACATCTACTTATTTTAGGGATTTTTTAAAAAAAGTTTTGATAAAAACATATTTTAAAAAGCCACAACAGCTATCTCATTGCATGTCTCTCATATTAACCAATAGAACTTCCATTTAGGTATTTCTTCCCAGCCCAGGCCAGAGATTTACTTACTAGAAGTATCACTCAGTCCTCTGCTTTGCAGATTGAACAATTTCTTGGAACTCTGGCTGACTGCTGCTACAGAGGGACAAAATCTCTCCCCTGTCCTAATTGGGGCTTTCTGATGCTGAGCAGAATTCTGGGAAATGTAGTTTAGGGCAGGAGTTTTTTTTTTTTTAAAAAAAAGTCTGCCATAGAGCTCCTCACCTTCCCAAACTACATTTCCCAGAATTCTGTGCTTTCTCAGTCTCTTTCCCAGTGAACTTTGCTTTCTCCCTGCTGCTTTCTCCCTGCTGCTTCCCTCTGAAAATGAAACTGACTTTGGGAGGATTCTGAGATTTACAAAATTCAAACTAAAATATATTGGGTGAGTTTCATTTTTTTAAGTTTTTGGTGTGGGCCATGCCTACATGAAGGATATCACATTGTAAGTACAAATTTAATGAGTTTGATACAACTTACCATGACTAACAAAAAATTGCACACCCCTAATAATTTTTCAAGCATGTTTTCATTCTGTCCTATTGTATCAAAGGAGAGGACTTAAGGGGAAAATCTATATAAATAAAAATGTAATGTTCATTTGTGGGATTGTTGTTGTTTATTTGTTCAATTGCTTCCGACTCTTTGTGACCTCATGGACCAGCCCACACCAGAGCTCCCTGTCGGCCGTTACAACCCCCAGCTCCTTCAAAATCAAGCCAGTCACTTCAAGGATACATCCATCCATCTTGCCCTTGGTTGGCCCCTCTTCCTTTTTCCTTCCATTTTCCCCAACATCATTTTCTTCTCTAAGCTTTCCTTTCTTCTCATGATGTGACCAAAGTGCTTCATCTTTGCCTTTCATCTCCTTCCCTCCAGTGAGCAGTCGGGCTTTATTTCCTGGAGTATAGACTGGTTGGATCTTCTGGCGGTCCAAGGCACTCTCAGAATTTTCCTCCAACACAACAATTCAAAAGCATCTATCTTCCTTTGCTCAGTCTTGCTTATGGTCCAGCTCTCACATCCGTAGGTTACTACGGGGAATACCATTGCTTTAACTATGCGGATTTTCGTTGCCAATATGATGTCTCTACTCTTCATTATTTTATCAAGTTTTCTCCCTCTATTTGCCAGTTATCAGTCAGTCTTGTTGCTATAATGTTGTTTTTTATGTTTAAGTGCAACCCAGCTTTTGCACTTTTTTCTTTCACCTTGATTAGAAGGCTCCTCAGTTCCTCCTTGCTTTCGACCATGTTGTGGGATTAACATTACTCAAAAACCACTGGGCGAATTGACACCAAATTTGGACACAATACACCTATCAGGCCAATGAGTGACCATCATTCATAAAAACACTGGAAAACATAGTGGAAGCAACTTAAAAAGCCAAAAAAATATAAATTACATTACAATGCATGCGCAAAAATACATATATACACATATACACACAAATACACAGCAATGAGTGGCAGGGGACAGCTAGTATAGAATAAAAGAATGGTCTTTTGAATGCTATAGTCCTTGAATGTTTTAGAACACCTGCAGATAATGATACTATACAAAAACCAAAGCAAGGTATAAATGGGAGAATTAGCTGAACAAAGACAGCTAAGAATCAGGGACAACCATTGAGAATTACTGAGTTATATGAATGTGTAAGATGCAGGGAAATGTAATAGCCAACTTAGCTTTTCAATATGAGGATCTGAAGAACGATTTATGGATTCTGGATGAGGGTTTATCTCAGTTAACCCTCATCCAAATCAGCCCATTCCCTGAAGACATGGAGCAGTTGGCAGGAACAGAGAGCTCTCTGCTGTTTGTGCTGCCTGTAGCATCCCATGGCAATCTTGTCAGTGGCACAAGTGTAACAAATTGCATCTATTTATTTCTGCTATTGTCTCAAAGGCAAAAGCATGCAGCTTTTCAGTCTGAGTTCTTCCCACACATTTACTATGTGAGGAAGTTGGACACTGAAAGATATATCGTATGGATGCCAGTATTGCTCAAGCAACAATCTCTCAAACATTTTGAAAAAGCTGAAGAAGTAATGATGCTGGAGTGGTGGAGGGGGCTCGGCCATCTTAGTGGAAGCAGATGGCAGTTTCTTAATTGCTTGTAAGACTAGATTTGTACTAAAAGGGTCTGGTTGACTTCCATAGCTACCGCCAACATTTTGACTCAACCTTGATGACAGATTTCTTCTTGGAATCAGTTTGTGGGGAATTTCAAACAAAACAGCTGCCTAGTTCCTAAATACATCAATCTATAGTTTTGTATTATTTTCCCACTGTAATATTCTGGGAGTGGGGGATCTGTCTAGTGACATACACTAGAATCATAGAGTTGGAAGAGACCTCATGGACCATCCAGTCCAACCCCTTTCTGCCAAGAAGCAGGAAAATTGCATTCGAAGCACCCCTGACAGATGGCCATCCAGCCTCTGTTTAAAAGCTTCCAAAGAAGGAGCCTCCACCACACTCCGGGGCAGAGAGTTCCACTGCTGAACAGCTCTCACAGTCAGGAAGTTCTTCCTAATGTTGAGATGGAATCTCCTTTCTTTTACTTTGAAGCCATTGTTCTGCGTCCTGGTCTCTAGAGCAGCAGAAAACAAGCTTGCTCCCTCCACCCTGTGACTTCCTCTCACATATTTATACATGGCAATCATATCTCCTCTCAGCCTTCTCTTCTTCAAGCTAAACATGCCCAGCTCCTTAAGCCGCTCCTTCTCCAGATCATTTTAGTCGCCTTCCTCTGGACACATTCCAGCTTGTCAATATCTCTCTTGAATTGTGGTGCCCAGATTTGGACACAATATTCCAGATGTGGTCTAACCAAGGCAGAATAGAGCATGGGGAGCATGACTTCCCTGGATCTAGACACTATATTCCTATTGAGGTAGGCCAAAATCCCATTGACTTTTTTTTACCGCCACATCACATTGTTGGCTCATTTTTAACTTGTCCATGAGGACTCCAAAATCTTTTCCACGTGTACTGCTCTCGAGCCATGCGTCCCCCATTCTGTATCTTTGCATTTCATTTTTTTCTGCCTAAGTGGAGTATCTTTCATTTGTCCCTGTTGAACTTCATTTTGTTAGTTTTGGCCCATCTCTCTAATTTGTTAAATAAGTATGTCAACTCGAACAGAAGATTCTGAAAACCAACAATGTAAAGGTAAGGTAAATCTTATCTGGTATAATCCCCCGGTGGCACAGTGGGTTAACTGCTGAGCTGCTGAACTTGTTGATCGAAAGGTCGCAGGTTTGAATCCAGAGAGCGGCATGAGCTCCCTATGTTATTCCCAGCTTCTACCAACCTAGCTGTCTTTCTCAGAAGCCTGCTCGCAACAGAAAAATGGAAGCCCAGTTTGGCTAAAAAACACATGACTTTCTTCTTTTCTGATTGGCTCAACAGACAGATAATAACTCCTTTATGCTAGTTGGGCAGGGGGTCTAACAAACCCACCACTGTCCCACCAATTATAATAACCAGGCAGATGGCAATGCGATCAATCCCACCATCTACCCCTAATCATAAAGGCAGTCTTTACGGCCAAACAATATGACTGGACAGGGGGTAAACAGATCCCAACACTGTCCCTCCTTTGATAAGGAATTCACACCACTTTGGCCCCTAGATAAAACTTGAGGGGATGTCTCTTCCTTTAAACCTTCGCTGCCACCATAAACCAAATAGCCAGGAACCCTCTAGCTGGTAAAAAATAGTAAAAAGGCTTCTTAGACCACCAAATATTGTGTATTAACAAAGGCTTCTGTGAGGGAAAACAGGTGAGGTTGAATTAAAAGGAAAGGGACTGAATCTATAAATGGCACATGACTCAGGCTTAAATTTTAAAAATAACAAGAAAGAGTTTATTGAATACAAGTTACAGAATAAAAGTGAATGCAGGTTCAGAGGCTTAACTGTTACAATTAAAGTGTTCTTGGTTCCTAGAAGTGTAACGGTTGCTTGAGAGAATGGTTCTATTCTTTGTTACAATTCCTAAACAAAACCCAGCTATTTCTTTTCTAAAATAGCTGTAACCAGTCTGCCACAGCCTACCTTGCTGTGCAAACTACAGGCAAGCTGCCTATTTCCTAACAGAGACTCCTAAAGCTCTAATCCTACTTTAACAACACCCAGAACTGAACTGTCAAACTAAGCTTCTCTCTTTTCCCTCCAACTGTCTAACTCCGCCCCCCTTTTACAAACCAATCCTGGCTGTTGCTGGGCTGGCTCAGGCCTAGGCCACTCCCCCTCTCTGAACTGGAGCTTTTCCCTAAACTAAGATGGCTCCAGCAGCTCTCTGCCAGGCCTTCTAAGCTGAAACTACCTAGCCTGTCTCTTCCTAGGCCCTGCCGCCCCCCCAGCTGGCAAGGTAAGAGATCTTCACACAGGGCTCATAGGGAAACCGTATGGGTGCATGGCTGCCTCTCATTGAAATGGCAGGGAAAGACTTCAGGAAAGGGAGAGATAATACCAAGAGACATCCTTTCTGGAGATAAGAAAAGTATGGCTTTATTTCCAGCTGGGGCCTGGTGTGGAGTCAACTCCCAAAAAAACACCAGAGCCCTGATCAAGGTGCGGACTGCCCTTTTATAGTTTTCCAGCTTCAAGCAAACAAAGAACATACATCTTCATACAATATCGTCATTCCTATGTCACCTTAGCATCAATTTGTATCTCCTAACATGCAAAAACATGTCTCTGTGTCTAGCTGAAGAGCAGGCATTTTGCAGTCATCAATCAAGGGGCCCACTTGGAGATGTCAGGAGTGCTCCTTAGTCCTAGCACGGGCTTCTCGGACAGGCTTATCTCTTGGAATTTAGAGATAACATTGCTGGACGCAGCTTGCTTTTCAGCTAGGGTTTCTTACAGAGAGAACTTGAAAATCCTATGCATTTCGGTGTTGTAAAATACATACCATTTATAAATCAATCAATAAATATCTATTTTTCCAATATCTCCTCATCATCATCACTTCACATGTAGCCAAAAGAAACAGAAAACAGCCATTTTCTGTGGTCTGTTGCAGCCAGAAAAGAATGGTGGTAGAGCCTGTGCCTTCATGGCTGGCCAAAATGGATGAAACAGCCAAAGCCCATTTTGAAAAATGGATCCATGCACAACCCATATTAATATGAATGTTTGGGTTTGTTTCTTTTTCATTCATGAGCAGTCCAGCTGCTGAAGTCACCAACTCAACAGTGGTGGCCAATTTATATCTCTCGAAGAAAATACATTAATTTTGTCCAAGCATTGGTAGCAACTTTGTCCTCCCAGAAGGAAGTGCCATGCAACAAAATCACATTTCTTGGCTGAGGTGTTGGGAAATCTGGCACAGATTGCAAGCAACAGCAGACAGAGCTGCACCCTGCCTTTGATTTACAGGGATCTTGCTGATTCTTATCATGATGCATTAGAAGTAACTTCCCTTCACAGATGAGCTGCTCCATCTTCCTTATGCATCTGCTATGCAGAATTTAAGTGGTGTAGCCATGAGACCAATTTTTACGTGTTGTTGCTAAAAGAAAGAGGTGGTGGGGAGGATGGGGGAAAAGGCCACAAGGTCACATCATATTGTGACAACAAGCCTAGAGGTTGCATTAAAGCTTCATTTCCCTTCATTTGTTTCCAGCTGTTAGTCTTATGCTTGACATTTATGATATGCTCAGTCCTATGTCAGAGGAATGAATTATTACATCTTCTTGGCAACCTCTCTCAAGTTTCTCCCCACTGCTCGCTCCTCATCCAACCTTGTAGCCAGATGTCAGCTTTGTGTAGGAATAACACATACAGTAGCTGAATCTGGAAGTGATAAATTTTTCAAAGGCATGGACATGATACAATATTGTGCTCATTTTCTTTCTGATTATTGTGTGTACGGAGCAGACGCTGCAGCAATTACCAAGCTGGAATTGATCGCTTTCAAATTGGTTACTTTCTTCTTAAAGACTTGCCACTAGGAATTTCCCTTCCGTGACTTCTCCTGCATTGCTTGGCAAGCTAAAATTAGCCCAGAATGTCAGTCTTGGAACACTGTTGTTGTTGTTGTTGTTGTTGTTGTTGTGTGCATTTTGGGGGTAAAATAGCTCAGTTTCTTCAACACAGCCTACATTTTGTAACTTTACAAATCTGTAGTATGTTACAGAAATGCAATGAAATTCAAAGATGTGTATCCAGCTGTTGTAACTCAGCTGGATACACAACTCAGTGTGTCTTCAGTACCTACTAGTGCTAGTAGGAGGAAACGAGGCTTGGAAGAGCAAGATGCTCAGCAACAGCTGAAGCGCATTAGGGACATATTCCTTGAGACTACTGATGAGGAGGATTTTCAGGGGTTTACTCGGGAGGAGATGGAAACAGAGGATTACCATGGTGTAGCACGCAGTTCTGATAGCGATGAGGAATCTATTTCCAAGCGTCTTAGAGACATCGAAGATTGCTATGAGTCTGACAGTGAGAATAAAGAGCTGGATTGGACTAGGGTTCAGGAAGTCCAGGATGTGCTTAATGCTCCAACTTCCAGTGGTGAGTTCCAAGGGTTCACAGACTCATGGGTTTCAGATACTGCTTCGCAGGATGCAGTCCGAAGTGCAGAATGGCAGCAATGGAGAAGTCGTGATTCACCTGTGGAAATGGATGCACCTGGAGGTGAATCTAGTGATTCTGATGAGATTTAAGGAGTAGCTTGGGAGCAGTCTAGTTGCAGAGTTCAAAGTGTCGTGTACCCGTGTATCCTGCTGATAACTCTTGCCTTGAGTCCTTGCATTCAGAACCGTGTCTTCGTGATCGTGCTGACTACCTTGCCTGGATTTGGAACCGTGAGTCTTGTCTCCTGCCCTGACCCTGGAACGTCTTGACCACTCTACGCTTCTACCTGCACTCTATCTGGACCTCGGACCGCTCCTCATGCTGCTGCTTTTGTTTGGACTTCGGAACTGACTGTATTTGGTTGTTGACTTCAAGCCTTTTGCCTGTGTTATTCCTGCTTTCCTTTTCGAAGCGCTGACCGCCTGGACTCCTGTTTGTTTACATTCCTGCTTGCCGCAGGCTCCCTTTTGTGTTTATTGCTCTGCTGATAAGAGCCCTTTTGACTTGTTAATTACCATTAAACACCCTTTGTTAACTCTTTAGCAGCCGTTTTGCCTCATTGCTCTGCCTGGGTCTTGACACCACCAATATTCAAATTTGGGTGTATTGGACATTTGAGCCAAATTTGGTCCAGTGAATGTCCTACTTCTAACAGACCTTACTACCTCTGAGGATGCTTGCCATAGATGCAGGCGAAACGTCAGGAGAGAATGCCTCTAGAACATGGCCATATAGCCCGAAAAAACCTTCAACAACCCAGTGATTCCAGCCATGAAAGCCTTCGGCAATTTTTTTTGTCTCCCCAATCCCATTCCTTTTTTGGTGATACAACAGATATTTATATAACTTTAATTTACTAACCAGAGCTCCATAACCCCCCCTATCTTTCTATTTGTATCTTTTTGTGTTTGTGTGAACAATATTCTGTGTTTCTTTTTTTCTTTTTTAAAGGTATAATAATTTTAAAAACTATTTTTAAAAAAAGAAAAAGGAAGAAAATTGCATGTTGATTCTCTTTTTACTGTTTATGGTAACACGTTAAAATTAATTCAATTTTTTTAAAAAAAATAGAGGTATGGCTTATTATTGAGCAACCCATGTTGACGTTCAGTTATAATTACATTATTTTCTAAGTGCTTAACATATCAATTTATAGTCATCTGATTTAGAGACTTTCCAGATATTGATCTGGAATTGATCTGCAATATTGTGTCGACTTCTGGGCACCACAATTCAAGAGAGATATTGACAAGCTGGAATGTGTCCAGAGGAGAGCGACTAAAATGATCAAGGGTCTGGAGAACAAGCCCTATGAGGAGCGGCTAAAGGAGCTGGGCATGTTTAGCCTGAAGAAGAGAAGGCTGAGAGGGGATATGATAGCCATGTATAAATATGTGAGAGGAAGCCACAGGGAGGAGGGAGCAAGCTTGTTTTCTGCTTCCCTGGAGACTAGGACGTGGAACAATGGCTTCAAACTACAAGAGAGGAGATTCCCTCTGAACATGGGGAAGAACTTCCTGACTGTGAGAGCCGTTCAGCAGTGGAACTCTCTGCCCCGGAGTGTGGTGGAGGCTCCTTCTTTGGAAGCTTTTAAACAGAGGCTGGATGGCCATCTGTCAGGGGTGATTTGAATGCAATATTCCTGCTTCTTGGCAGGGGGTTGGACTGGATGGCCCATGAGTTGGCCCATGAGTTCTTGGCAGGGGGTTGGACTGGATGGTCTCTTCCAACTCTTTGATTCTATGATTCTATGATTCTATGATTCTATGATGTTTGGCTGACTTGGCAGCAATTGTTGGAGTCTCAATTTTTCCTTTTTTTCATGGGGAAACATTTTCCTTTTTTTATTTTGCTGGGAATTCTCTAGTCCTCCCGGAAATCTTTAAGATTATTGCCAATGGATTTGAGATTGTGTCTGCTAGTTTTTTAAATATCCTTCAATATAATTCACCTGGCCATGGAGACTTCAATTCATTTAGAGCTTTGTGCTATATTTCCCCTTTTGCATCATCTGCTCCATTTTCCACATATTGATGTCTGTTGTCTTCTTGGGAAAACAGAGGTGAAGAAGGTGTTGAACAGTTCTGTCTTTTTTCTGCATTTTGCTATTTTCCATGCAGTGATGAGAAAGAAAGTCAGTCCACCTCCTTCTAAATAACACCATTTCCATATGGAATTGTTCTTCCTTATGTTTCGCTTCTTGTAATTTGAATCCATAGGGTTCTACTGGACTGTGCTTTACCCGTTCTAGGCCTTCGTGACTTATCTGAACTCTCTTGTTTCTGTATTTATTCTCTTGGTGGTTGAAGTGAGTAAACAACATAAGAAATTGTCCAACTTTCCCGAATTTATTTTCCACTTGATACTTCAGATACTACGTTAGCCTGAGGCAATTTTTCTAAACATGTAGCAAATGCCAGGAAAATTAGTAGCAGGTTATTTCCCCCCATCAAAACAAAATACACAGCTGAAAATGTGTTGATATTTTTTGAAGGCGAATGACCTTTAAATAACATTTATTGGGGACGTGTGCCTCAGCAAACTCTTCCACACCTTAATAATTAGGAAAAGGTAAAAAGTTTCGAGTTGCAATAGGAAAGTGTTGGAAATAATATATTGTTTTTTCTTTAACTTCAGTTTTGGAAAGCACCAAACTACATGCTACATTGAAAAATTGGATGAAACTGTCTGTTTTTATTTTTAACAAAAAAAAATACCTGTATCAAGTTTTGTTTATTTATTTTATTTATTTATTATTCAGACTTATATGCCGCCACTCCCCTACGGCTCGGAGCGGCTTAAAAGAACAGACTAAAATCTAAAACAATTTTAAAAAACAGCAATATCAAAGATCAAAAGCCTGTCGCAACCAAATAAAGAACTCTACATGTAAAGATCCTGCAAGAGCATAAAAAGATAAGAAGGCAGAGCCAAGTAAACAGGGAGATTACCTGAAGAAGTATCGAAACTGGCCTGTACCCGGGAAACCAGTTGTACTCACCCGGCACTACAGATTACTTGGCCATCCCTGATACCCAAAAACAACAACAATAATAAAGGACTGAAACTACAACCCTGTGGAAAAGGACTTATCCAAGAGTAATTCCATGTCAACTTCACTTATATGAAGAATTTAAACTTTTATGTGGACATTAATCTGTTTTTTGACTCTATGAAGACTTTAGATCAAATTTAAGACGGCAATAAGACCATTTTTGGACATCATTTGTTCTACAGAACCAAAACGACTACTACTGGACTGTAAAATTAGAGTAAGCGTTACCTATATGTACAGCTTTATGTTAAGTATGCATTGTTAACCTAATTTGAAACCTTGGTTACACTTGAGAATCTTATCAAGTTTGGAGTAAAATTGTGTGAGATATACCACTTACAATGTTAAGAGTATACTTATGTGAAATGTGGATAAATTGAATACCTATATGAGAAGTATTACACTATATACCATACACCCTCTTTCCTATCTACTGTTGAAACAAATATGTCTTACATGCCCTGCAGAATGCTGATAAGTCCCGCAAGGCACGGATTTCAGGTGGCAGAGTGTTCCAGAGTGATGGTGCCACTGCTGTAAAGGCTCTGCGTCTGGTTGCTGTTAGACGCAAGGTTTTAAACTGGGAATTTCCAATAATCTTGGTCCTCAGAACGGAGGGATCTCTGGGGTTGGTAGGGGGTGAGGCGGTCCCTCAGGTACATCGGCCCCAGACCATGCAAGGCCTTAAAGGTAAGTACCATCACTTTGAAAGTGATCCGGTGCTCAATTGGTAACCAATGCAGCTGTAGTAAGATTGGTGTTATGTGGCATCTCATCGGAATTCCCGCAAGAAGCCGAGCAGCTGCATTTTGTACCAACTTGAGCTTCCGGATCACCGACAGAGGAAGGCCAATGTAGAGGGCATTACAGTAGTCCAGTCTTGAGATGACCGTGGCCTGGATCACCGTAGCTAGGTCATCCCTGGACAGAGAGGGGGCCAGCCGTCTAGCCTGCCGCCGGTGAAAGAAGGCGGTTCTGCTAAGTTCTGACGCACTTCCCCATAAAATATTATTATTCTTATTATTATTATTTATTTATTTATTTATTTAGCAATTTATCGGGGGACTCGGGCCGGTTTCCAACAATAAAATCACAAAACACTCATTAAAAACATCAAATAACATATTCAATTAAAACGTTATAACAGCAAAATGCAATCACATAATAACAATGGTCAGTCGTCATAGTGAATTCGTTGTCCATCATTCATCGTCATCTATCCGATCACAGAAATATTGATTCACTCATCGAAAGCCAAACCCCATAGTCAGGTTTTCACCTGTTTTCTGAACGACAGAATGGAGGGGGAAGTTCTGATCTGACACATGAGCAAAAGTATCCCCCCTCCCCGATTAAAAAAAACCCTATTGATTTATCTGATCCATGTGGACCGTAGGTCCTTCACATTTACTTACTTAGTCGATCCCTCATCGTCTTGACCCACATGTTCTTCCACAGTGAGGGCATTGGTTTCCATGTGGAAGGAGGCTCTGATCATGGTTGGCTTGTGGTTGTTTTTTTTCCAGATTTTTATTGAGTTTTGAGTTCAGCTGCAAAAATGAAAAAATAAAAATAAAAAATAGAGAAAGACAATTACAAATGTAATTTTAAACTTAATACATACATATTGTTGTTGTTCATTCGTTCAGTCATTTCCGACTCTTCGTGACCTCATGGACCAGCCCATGCCAGATCTCCCTGTTGGCCGTCACCACCCCCAGCTCCTTCAAGGTCAGTCCAGTCACTTCAAGGATGCCATCCATCTTGCCCTTGGTTGGCCCCTCTTCCTTTTTCCTTCCATTTTCCCCAGCATCATTGTCTTCTTCAAGCTTTCCTGTCTTCTCATGATATGGCCCACCGCTGTACCAACCAAATTATAACGAGGCACACCTCCACTACAGACTAGCTCACCAAAATCTAGAGCTTGCTAAAATATAGAGGGATAAATAGTTGTTGGATCAACTAAATATTTAGAAGCTTGGAACTATGAACTGTGGAGCACACTCCCAGCTGAAATCAGGTTGGCCCCTTCCCTCTTGTACTTTAGAAAAAAAGCTTAAATAATGGTTATGGGACCAGGCATTTAAGCAGCGGGCACAGCATTAATAAAGAAAAAGAAGCACCATTAAAGCCTTGGCAGACCGTGCAAAAAGAATCTGCGAACCCCACCTCCTCCAAGATGAACTGAACCACCTCAACTGGGCTCTACAGGCCAATGGATACTCCACCTCAGACATCAGAAGAGCTGCAAGACCAAGAACAAGCCACGAGAGTAAAGATGAAGATCCACCCAGAGGAAAAGTGTTCTTGCCATACATCAAGGGAACCACTGACCGCATAGGGAAGCTGATGAGGAAACACAACATACAACACTTACAGACCCACCAAGAAAATCCAACAAATGCTACGATCAGCAAAGGACAAGAGGGATCCTCTCACCGTGTACCATGCAGCTGTGGACAAGTCTACATTGGGACCACCAAACGCAGCGCCCAGACACGCATCAAGGAACATGAAAGGCACTGCAGACTACTTCAACCAGAGAAGTCAGCCATAGCAGAGCACCTGATGAACCAACCTGGACACAGCATATTATTTGAGAACACAGAAATGCTGGACCACTCTCACAACCACCATGTCAGACTGCACAGAGAAGCCATTGAAATCCACAAGCATGTGGACAATTTCAACAGAAAGGAGAAACCATGAAAATGAACAAAATCTGGCTACCAGTATTAAAAAACTCAAAAATTACAACAGCAAAACAACAGAGGGGAAACAAACAGGCACATAAAATCACTCTCAACAAAAGATTCCCCCCAGGCACTTCCAAGCCATTGAATGCTAATCAAGGTGATCAGCTGAAACATTCACACCTAGCCCCAGCAGACAAAAGTCCTTTGTCTCACCCTGGTCATTCCACAGATATATAAACCCATTTTTCCTAGTTCCAACAGACCTCACTACCTCTGAGGATGCTTGCCATAGATGCAGGCAAAACGTCAGGAGAAAATGCCTCTAGAACATGGCCATATAGCCCGGAAAAACCTACAACAACAATAACCAGAACGTTTATTTAACAGGCTTGAAATATTCAGGTACAAAAGCATGATGGTTTCATTAAAATAGTGGCACATACAAGCTTGAGGTTATGTATAGTAAAGATCTTAAAACTTCTGGGTACAAAGATCAAAACAAAGAAGATTACCTCAGGAAATGAATCTCTGAGAGTAACTGCCAAAAAATCCCCCCTATAGGAAACTGGCCGAATTCCTGAACCAGCTTTTCCTTAGGGAAAAGAACCGACCACAGCAGGGTCCTGTTCCACTCAGTATTCTAGCTATCTATTTCAATAGCTGTTCCTGAATACCACTCCACAGACTGTCCCAAAGTTCTTCCTCACAAAACCCAAACTACCCTTCCAAACTCCCAACTCACACCAACTGGCCGGGCTTCTCCGGAAAGCGCCGTCTGGAAGTGGAGTCGCACGAAGGAGCCGAAACTCACAGCCATTGCCAGCCATGCAGCAGTGTTTGTGTGCTTGGTTACACTGATGCAAAAGGAACATCTGAATAGACCGAGTCTATGCTAGGAGGATCAGTGTTTTGGAGGGCCCTGGGGCCAGATCCTCAGCGTTTTCCCTCCTTATGAAATCTTTACTAGAGAAGGAATCCATCGAAGGGTTTGATGCTCCCTCTGGGCAAGATTGCAAGAGATTGATCTGAAATTCAGGACTCTGTAATGAAATATCCCTTGCACAGTGGTTGATGCATTTGCCTGTTTGCTTTGCTTTTCAGTGCACTGATGAACACATGGGCCAGATAAATTAGACACTCTTGTAAGGATACCCCTTTCCTGGGCCATTCTTGCAACTGGCAATGGTATTTTTGACAGGTAGTTTCAGTTTAATTTTGTGCACTCATGGTATTATTATTATCATCATGATTATTATTATTGGGGTTGTGCAAAAGAGGTTGCCCTCGTGGTATTATTATTATTATTATTGAAGTTTAATAATAATAATAATAATAATAATAATAATAATAATAATAAGAAGAAGAAGAAGAAGAAGAAGAAGAAGAAGGATTTAAAGATCGAACTGCAAAAACTCTGGCACAAGCCAGTCAAAGGGGTCCCAGTGGTGATCGGCACACTGGGTGCAGTGCCTAAAGACCTTGGCCTGCACTTAAACACAATCAGCGCTGACAAAATCCCCATCTGCCAGCTGCAGAAGGCCACCTTACTGGGATCTGCACACATTATTTGCTGATACATCACACAGTCCTAGACACTTGGGAAGTGTCCGATGTGTGATCCAATTCAACAGCCAAGCAGAATGTCTGCTGTGGACTCATCTTGTTGTGTTTCAAATAATAATAATGGGTAAACTGCGGTCAGGAAATGTGTATGATATGACCTGGGACTCCAAATCTATGGTTTTCCTTTAGAAGTGAAGTGGCTAGTTTCAGCATGTCTGAAATGAAGACAACTCAGGCAACAGGACTAGTCATCTTGAACTCAAATGACCTCATGCTTCTTACTTATGAATGCAAGGAAGAAAAGACAAAGCAAAGAACAGCTGCTGTGGCATTTGCTTCTCAAATATTCCTCCACACAAAAGTATGAAGAATTTCCTTATCAAAAGGGAACTAAGGCATAAGGAACAAAGATTGCCTTAGCAAATCTCAAGAAACCCTAACTCTCCTATAGTTTATTCCTCCATTTTGCTTCATTGTGTATTTTTTTATCTACAAAACAGTAGGAAGAAAAGAAATTGGTGAACTTATGGTCTCATTCTCACTGAAGGCCAAATTAAATGAGCTGTTAGGAGAAGACTGCAATTGAATTTCCTGCTTTCTTTGTATATCAAAGCAATTGCAGGACAAGAATCAGATTTGGCACATTGCCTAAGGGTTAAGCCAGTATAATTTCCCAATCTAAATTGTCCTACAAGGTGTTATTTGTACCATAGTTGGATAAGGTATCCATAATGGTATTTATGTTGCTTCTAGAACACAGAGAATACAGTAGTTTCAGATATTACTTACATTTTCTTATTCCAAACATTTATATCACATTGTCGAAGGCTTTCATGGCCGGAATCACTGGGTTGTTGTAGGTTTTTTCGGTCTATATGGCCATGTTCTAGAGACATTTTCTCCTGACCTTTCGCCTGCATCTATGGCAACCATCCTCAGAGGCAGTGAGGTCTGTTGGAACTAGGAAAATGGGTTTATATATCTGTGAAAAGACCAGGGTAGGACAAAGAACTCTTGTCTGCTGGAGCTAGGTGTGAATGTTTCAACTGACAACCTTGATTTGATGGCCTGGCAGTGCCTGGAGCAATCTTTTGTTGAGAGGTGATTAGATGTCCCTGATTGTTTTCCCTCTGCTGTTTTGCTGTAATTTATTACGCAATTTATTACGCAATGTATTATTCAGGAAATAAAGCCCGACTGTTCATTGGAGGGAAGGATATTAGAGGCATAGATGAAGTATTTTGGCCACATCATGAGAAGACAGGAAAGCTTGGAGAAGAGAATGATGCTGGGGAAAATGGAAGGAAAAAGGAAGAGGGGCTGACCAAGGACAAGATGGATGGATGGCATCCTTGAAGTGACTGGCTTCAGCTGGGGGTGGTGACGGCCGACAAGGAGCTCTGATGTGGGCTGGTCCATGAGGTCATAAAGAGTTGGAAGAGACTGATCGAATAAACAACAAACTAATTTATTACAGAATATTCTCCATACATTGGGTTAGATGTTTAAGGGGAAGCTTTGTCTAATACAAGAAAACATATCTTGCATTCAAAGGGCAATTGATTAAGAAAAGAAGGCTCCATTGAATCATTAAAACTGAACATGTTAATATGAGGGTTGAATGAAAAGTAATGCCTCCACCTTCGTTACTTGGGTTTGGATGGTAATATTTTAATAAATCAAATGCAGAAACAATCCTTAGAATGTGCTATTTAACTTCCACTATTCACTTTTCCACATAATCACCAGACAACTGGATACATTTCTGCCAACGATGAACAAGTTTTCTGAAGCCGTCACAGAAGAAGTCAACACTCTGTTTCCGCAAGCAGCATCTCACAGTTCTCTCAATGTCTTCATCAGAAGACTAATGATGTCCCTGCAGATCTTCTTTCATTATCGGGAACAGTCAGACAGTACTAAATCTGCACTGTATGGAGGATGCCGTCCTGAATCAATCTGTCAACCTTTTGCTTGTGAAACTCGGTGGTTGCTGTCACAGGACGTCCAACTCCTTGTTTGTCATTCAGGTCAGATTTTCCCACCTCAGCATCTTTAAACTTACTCGCCCAATGACACACAGTACTCACATCAACACAATCACCATAAACAGCTTGCATTCTCTGATGAATCTCCTTTGGGATGACACCTTCTGCTGTCAAGAATTCAATGACTGCACATTGCTTAAGTCACATTGACCAACCATCTGCACAGGGTTCAATACTTCACACTTTAGCATCACAACTGTTCAATGCTAAGGCTTCCTGCCTAAAACGAACTGTAGAGGAGAGTCTACTGAACAAGCCACTACCTGCCGCATACCAGTACTGCCATCTGTTGAGGAGTTATGAATGTGGAGGCATTACTTTTCATTCAACCCTCGTAGTTGGCAATTGCTGGTTGACCCAATAAGGGGTTAAGCCATATTTAACTTCTCCTGGTGCATTTCTTGCAGTCATAGCAACCAGAAGAAGATAAGTAAGATAAGTAAACTATGGTACACAGGTTCTGAAGTGTTGTGAGGTGCATACTCAATATACCGGAATATGGAAGGGTTTAGTAAGAACTGTTCTGGTACAGCTGTACCAGGAGCTCCAATTTTATTTGCTTTGTGTTTAATGTTTGCTTGCAGTCCTAAGTTTCAGGGTTCTGCAGATAGATGGCTTCCTTTGGTTGCAGTCATAGGGCAAGTCACCTGTCCATCATTGTTAAGTTTTGGTCCCGCCCCTTGCTCAGGGCAATTGGGAAGGGGAGCCATTTTTAGTTAGTCTCAGCAAGGAAAGCTTCTTGGTGGTGGCCCCTCACCTGTGAAATTCACTCCCGGGGGAAATTAGATTGGCGACATCCCTCCTTTCCTTCAGGAAAAAAACTGAAAACATGGATTTGGGATCAGGCATTTGGACAACCTGGCAGATGAAAAAGGACATGGCGATCGACTGGAATTGACAAATGGAATGGAATTATGGAACTCTGAAAGGCGCACGCTGAGCTCGTGATTAGTTTTTAGTGATTGTGTTATATATTGATTGTTTAATTGTGATAAATGTTAATTGCTGTTTTATATGTACATGTACTCTATGTAGGCATCGAATTGTGCCTTTTTTGTAAGCCGCCCTGAGTCCCCCCTTGGGGGTTGAGAAGGGCGGGGTAAAAGTAACTTAAATAAATAAATAATGTACAGGATGTGTGCAAGCTTCGCCTGTACAAAAGCTTCAATCCTTAAGACTTTCCGGGGGGAAACAGTCTTAAGAGCATCAAGACTTTCCGGGGGAAAACAGTCTTAAGAGTCTCCAAAGATTTCCAGGAAAACAGCCCTAAAGACCAAAGAACTGTTAGGTAAAAATATTCATTCAAAACCGGAATTATTTCTGCTGGGTATGACGACATCAAAAATGGAAAAAAATACGGACAATTATTATTTCTGCTGACAACAGCGGCGAGGATATGTTATGCAAACTATGGAAGAAGGAAGAAATACCAGACATGGAAGATTGGTTCGTGCTCGACATCAGAAATATGGATCAGCTTACATTTTTATTATCAAGAAGCAAGAATAATCCGATACAAGAGACAAATTGGGGAAAAATTAATGACTATCTAAATGAGACAAAACATAAGACAAAAATTTAAACAAAGGAAAATAACCCTAGGAAGAAGGAAGGAGAGAAGATATTTTATTCCTATTTTTTCCCTTCTTTGGAATAAAAGTAGGAAGATCAGAAGACAAAGAAAAGGAGAACACCTCCTTCAAGATACTCAGGAAGTCACAAAAATCTTCAATCAACTTTTGTTTTGTTTTGTTTTTTTTCTCCCTCTTTCTCTTTTTCCTTTTTCTTCCCTCTCTCCCCTTCCCCCCCCTCTTTTCTTTCTTTCTTTTCTCACACACTTCTTTTCATTATCTGATTTTAACTTTGTCACAGAAAACTCAATAAAATATATTTTTTTAAAAAAGGGAAAGAAAAGACCAAAGAACTCCAGCTGGAGAATATCTAAACCTTTACTGGTAGGTCCACTCGGTGCTTCGAGACGCAGTTCGACCCGGTAGCGGAGCCCACATCAGTAAGGGTTAGATTACAGTCAGCCTGGGAGAAGTTAAAAAGGGGACTTTCCTTTAAAGTAAAGAAGAAGTTATTGAAGACAGTTGCCTGTCCTTCGTGGGCAAGATTAGGAAGTCTTGCATTAAAGCCTGGAATTAAAGCCTGGAATCATTTGTTTCACTTTACTGAAGACAAAAGAAGTTTCTGTTTGATTGTTCATTAATAAAAGACTTTGTTATACTTCACAAGCCATCTAAAGATCATTTGTGATGGAAAACCTCTGAGTACTTCTCCTTGGGCCCCCTGGCTTCCCACTGGGCAAAGGTTGCATGTCCTGTTCTAAAGGAAATTCTTTACAGGCCCAGCGTGCAACAGAACAAGAACCATTGTGTTTTCATGGCATATGCATTTTCCCAACAACACCCATTGATAGAGCCATGAGTAAAGTCTCACCTCTAGTAATAAATAATATCTAACCAATTCTCCTGAGAATGTGTTCTCTTTAAACAGAAAAGTATATCTATGGTAAGTATGTGAACTGAAAGAGGTTTTGTAATTGAGTGATCACCTTATAATATACTGCAGAATTAGAGAGGTAACTGAAAGAGCAATAATTTCGTGTATTGCCTAAGAATCTATATATAAAAGAGAAGATTATTATAAAGGAAATAATGATTGTAATGGAAAATTGTGTTCAATCTCCAGCACATAAAATCAAATACGGCTCCTGAGGTTAAATCACTGTGAAGACCTTTCTCATTTTCTATAAATATCTTATTTCAGGAGCGCTTTAGCATAACCAATGGAACACGCTGGCACCTTACCATATTGTGAATGTTTTATCTCCCATATTGAGAAATGATGAAAAATTAATTGGTCCAGATGTGTCCATACCAGGAGTGGGCAGATGTTCATTTTACACCTTATTTAAGAATTCCCACCTCAACGAACTGTGAGGTGGTAAATAAAGAAATCTAAGTGGTAGACATAGAACAAATGTGTTTGTCTAGCATAAAAGCCACTCCATGGCTTTCCATGAACAAAGAAAGTCACTGGATTGTTGTAGGTTTTTCCGGACTATATGGCCATGTTCTAGAGGCATTTTCTCCTGATGTTTCGCCTGCATCTATGGCAAGCATCCTCAGAGGTAGTGAGGTCTGTGGACAATTTCAACAGAAAGGAGGAAACCATGAAAATCAACAAAATCTGGCTACCAGTATTTAAAAACTCTAAAATTAAAACAGCAAAACAGCAGAGGGAAAACAAACAAGGACATCTAATCACTAGGGCTGGGCGGTTTCGTTTCGTTAATTCGTAATTCGTTAAAAATTCGTTATTTTTTTATAACGAAGCGATAACGAACCATTCTGGAGCAACTTAAAAACGAAACGAATTTTTAAATTCGTTTCGTAAATGCTTCGGATTTGTTATGTATTCGTTTCGTTATCGGTTTGAGGTCGTTTCGTTATTATTTCCGCATGTCTGGGGCAAGTTTTATAGTTGTTTTTTTGTTTAATTAGTGAAAAAAAATTATAATATCACACCAACAGTCAACAACAGAGGGAGAGGGAAGCTTCAGAAGTTCCCCCTGTCCCATTTGGAGGTTTTTTAGCGTATTGCGCGGTCGCGTCCGCCATTAACGAATCGATTCGTTATTGTTTCGTATTTGTTTCGTTAATGTTTCGTAATTTTTTTAACATTACGAAATTTCGTAAATATCGAACTTTTTAAAAGAAAAATTTCGGAATTCTTTTAAATATCGAAACGCAAAAACCCCCCAAAAAACGAATCGATTTTAGAAACAAATTTTTCTGTATTTGGCCAGGCCTACTAATCACCTCTCAACAAAAGATTGCTCCAGGCACTGCCAGACCATCAAATGCTAATCAAGGTGGTCAGTTGAAACATTCACACCTAGCTCCAACAGACAAGAGTCCTTTGTCCCACCCTGGTCATTCCACAGATATATAAACCTCTTTTTCCTATTTCCAACACACCTCACTACTGGAAAAGACTCTGGCACAAACCAGTAAAGGTGGTCCCAGTGGTGATCGGCACACTGGGTGCAGTGCCTAAAGACCTTGGCCTGCACTTAAACACAATCAACGCTGACAAGATTACCATCTGCCAGCTGCAAAAGGCCCCCTTACTGGGATCTGCTCGCATTATCAGCTGATCCATTGCACACTCCTAGACACTTGGGAAGTGTCCAACGTGTGATCCAATACAATAGCCAGCAGAATGTCTGCTGTGGACTCATCTTGCTGTGTTTCAAATAATAAATAAATAAATAAATAAATAAATAAATAAAGTACATTATTAAAGTATATTTTACTTCCTGTATCATATTCTGCACAAAATTTAAGCAGGGAAATTTAAGTAAGATTCCAGGTGCAAACCTTGGCTTCTCCAATGTAAATACATGTACTAAGACTACAAGAGAAAAAGAGTTCTTGCAGTCATGGTAGTGTTATGAGAGCAGAAGCTGTCCAAAAAAAATCCAGGGTGCTGTAAATAACTTTAGTATTCCGTATTGTTTAGATCTTCTATTTTAAGATATATTGGAAGAGGCTCATTTGGGAGGAAAGCAAAATATAAATCAATAAAAAAAAGAACAGAGTAAAAACAACATACAAAAAAGGAAGTGTACTAATCCCAACATTTCTAGTTCCATTGATATCCTCACGTAGAGAATGAGAAGCCTTAATAAGAGAGTTTGCTCTCCTTGCAATTGGGAATCTCGTTCCTTTTATTTCTCTCCTGATGGTATAGATTTTATAGGAGAAAATATCCTATTCATACTCTATCAGCAGGTAAAGACTTTTTCCTTTTGACAGGTCTTTGGCTGTTAACTGGCTGAACCGGACGACCCATTTTTATGTTGCACTTTTATGCTCACTAATGTTTTTAAAATACTTTAAAAAACTGTTTCGAAATGATGTTTCCAATTTTATTGCTTGTGTAATTGTACTTTTAATATTTGCAGAATGTGGCTGCGTTTTGTATTAACCTGTGCTATAAGGAGAAAGGTGGAATATGAATTAAATAAGTACTAAATCACTGATTAAATAAACAGTTATGGTATAGATCGCAAAAAGAGGGTGGACTAGCGCTACCTAATATTAAAAAATATTATGAAGCAAGTAGATTAAGATTGGCTATAGAAGGAATGGTTAAAAAAGAGGGAACAGA
This sequence comes from Anolis sagrei ordinatus, assembly GCF_025583915.1. Taxonomy (NCBI): domain Eukaryota; kingdom Metazoa; phylum Chordata; class Lepidosauria; order Squamata; family Anolidae; genus Anolis; species Anolis sagrei. The sequence goes on along the minus strand of NW_026847882.1, from coordinate 13,073,448 downwards.
TTGGCTTAGTAATGACTCAGAAAAAGTGGAAGAAGAAATTTGGAATATATTTTTTAAACAGTTCACAAGAAAAGAAATTAGGGAAATCAGAAACCCAATGCTGAGCAATACATTAGAAGTATGGAACAAATATAGGAGAAAGTTAATAATGGAGGGGTCAATTATAACCCCAATTGTGATGGAAAAGAAGTTTACAAAAAATCTAAAAAACGTAATGGATAAAAAGTTAAGGGGAAAAAATTTAGATAAGAAAGGGGATTGGATAAAGGTGGGAATGAAGAAGGAAATGATGATGGAAGAGTTTAAAGAAATAAAATTGACATGGTTCCATTGTATACAATTAGAACAATGGCTCAAAAATTGGGGAAAAAATAATAGAAATGGAAGCAAACTTAACCAATTTGAACAAATAATACAGAAGGGAAGGGTTGTAGAAGAGCACGAAAATTTGAGAGGAATAACTAGTAAAATATACAATATATTAATTGAAATAAAGGAAGGAAATACGAAAAATAACATCCTTAAAGAGGTTTGGGAAGAAGATTTAGGGATAAAAATAAACGAAACAGAGTGGCAACAATTATGGGGACAAAGACATTTAAAAAACTTATCAATACGGGTTAAAGAAAATTATTATAAGCTAATATGGAAGTGGTATCTGACACCAGTAAGAATAGCATATATAAATAAAAATAATTCAAAAAATTGTTGGAGAAAGTGTCAAGAACCAGGAACATACATACATATGTGGTGGCAATGTAAATATGTAAATAATTTTTGGGAGAAAGTATTTAGAGAAATAGAAGATATAATGAATATGAAAATTGAGAAAATTTATTTATTTATTTATTTATTTATTTATTTATTGCATTTGTTGACCGCCGTTCTCAGCCCTTTTGGGCGACTCACGGCGGTGTACAACATATAAAAACAGTTTACAATATAACCCTCATACAACACAATATACACGTAACATCAATAATACAACAATAATTACTCTAAATCATCCGCGTCGTCTCAGCGTAGAATCATAAACCAATCTCGTATTCCATATTCCGTTCCAGTCGTCATTGTCAATTGTTGTAATACTTAATTGAACGCCTGCTCGAATAGCCATGTCTTTAAGCTCTTGCGGAATGACATAAGGGAGGGAAAAGTCCTAGTATAGCCTTATTATCACTATATAATAACAAACAATGGAAAAAGGAGGATAAAGAAGCGATAACAAACTTATTAACAATAGCAAGACTGCTCATAGCAAGGAACTGGAAAAAAGAAATAAATATACAAATAGAGGAGTGGTATAAGGAAGCATGGAAAATAGCAATAAATGATAAGCTGACATATATATTAAAAGTTAAAAAGGTATATGGAAACAAAGCGATTTTGATGTTGTATGGGGTAAATTTGTTGTAAATGGTTTACAAAACAAAGAAGGAAAGTTACCGTCACAAGAAGAAATGAGATTTTGGACAGATGATATGTAAAAGTTGTGGCTTGAGACGGGGGGGAGGGGAGCACGGTGGTGGGGAAAAGGGGGGGGGGGAATGCTTAAGCACAATAATAAGACTATATGTTAAAGAGTGTGTTGAATAATATGTAACTGCTATAACAAATGTATAACAAATGTAATAACTATGATAGAACAATAAAAATACTTTAAAAAATAAGTACTAAATCACTAGAGGTTAAGGGGAACAAGGCTAGCGTTTCTGAGCATTGGTTTACCATACTTACAAAATGGCTAAATGGGTTTTATTTTTCAACTTATACAGAAGAGTGGGAAGCTTTGTAAGTATTGAGATTTCCAATTCTTTTTATTTGATTTATTTCTAAATCTTTATATATATATGTTCTTGAAATAGCCCATATGTTGCTATCTTGTGTTCTTCCTCCTCCCACCCCACACCATGACTCAGGTAATGTATCCAGATCCGACTTCCCCCATTTTCCACTGAACTCTTTTTAATTTAGGAGTTATAGGTTATTGCATGAACTGACTATTCTGCTACAGTTGCGTTATCATTGATGTTAAATACATAGCGGCTCGAACATGTCCAATATCACACCTCTTATCATTAGTGCCCCCTGGTGGTGCAGCAGGTTAAACTGCTGAGCTGCTGAACTTGCTGACTGAAAGGTTGGCAGTTCGAATCTGTGGAGAGGGGCGAGCTCCCACTGTTAGCCCTGGCTTCTGCCAACCTAGCATTTCAAAAACATTCAAATGTAAGTAGATCAGTAGGTACCACTTTGGTGGGAAGGTAATGGCCTTCCATACAGTCATGCTGGCCACATGACCTAGGAGGTGTCTACTGACAATGCTGGCTCTTCAGCTTAGAACTGGACATGAGCACCACCACTCAAAGTCAGACACAACTAAATGTCAAGGGAAAACCTTTACCTTTACTTTTTACCTGAATTTATAAATTGAACATTTTCCAGGTGTACACTTTCTGCTCTTATAGCTCCCCTCTATACAGGATTTCTGTCTCAGAATCTGGTTTGAGACAGCTTGCTAAATTATACATAAATAAATTGTTGTTAAAAGACCAATGAGGAGGCAATAGCTAGGTATTTACTAGGCTTGGTTGATTAAAAAATGGTTCAAAACTTGTTTCGGATGTAGGGGGCACTGGTGGTTCAATTCGGGAAAGAATTTAGAATGTTTCCGAAAAAAACTGGAATTTTCTGTTGGGACTCAGCCTGTGTGTGAACCTGAGCCTGAATTTCTGATTGTATTGCCTAATGTTGATGCCAATGTTGATGCTAATGTTGATGGGCTCAGTTTGGATAGTGAGGCTGAAGTGATCAATGAGGACGAGGCTCAAGATGGAGACACTTTGGGAAGTAAAAATCCTTCATGCTTTGATTTAGAGGCTTCAAGGGAAAAGCCAAATTCTCATGAGAAGTTTTTGTCAGACCGAGAGGAGAAAATTCACTCCCTTTTCCTCCTAGCCTGAGCTTGCAAGATAACTTGACACCTGGTCGGGTCAATGATAACAGCCACAGCTTGGAGATAAGCCAGAACCATAGGGAGGCTTAATGTTTACGTAGGTCTGAGAGAATCCAACAACTGAAACCAAAGATTAGAGTTAGCCGGAATCAGTTTTTGGGATTTAGGAGTGCCCATGAGGGGGATTTCCTCAGACCCAGCATCGTTTAGTATCAAGTACCAACCTCCTGGGTTTTCCAGTTTCCAGTGGTCTGGTCTCTAAAGGAATTTCTGGCTTCAAGTGAGTTTAGCAGGGGCTAATTTGTTCATGGGTTTCTATTGAGAGTTTTCTGGACATTACTGCTTTGGATTTTCTGCAAGCTTTCTGGGCATTGCTGTTTGCTGTTTCATTTTGGTTTTTTTACCTTTGGACTTCAATCTATTTTATCATTCAATAAAAAGGATGGTATTTTTCCTAAATCAAGGTGTGTTGCATTAATCATCATTATCATCATCATCATCATCATCATCATCATCATCATTTAATAACTTATTAATCACCCTCCATCCAAGAATGCTCCAGGAGATTTGCAGCTAAATTACAAAAGATAAAATACATACATACAAAATTTAAAAATCAACAGAGATCGAATGCTCTAGTAAAAAGCCAGGTCTTAAGTGCGAGAGTAAAAGGCCCTAAGTCACGCATGGCTCTCATGTAGGGCGGCAAGGAATTCCACAAGGCAGGGGCAGAGATAGAAAAAGCCCATCTGCGCCTGGTCATTTCCAAGTGCACTTCTCTAGGACCCGGTATATGGAGTAAGTCACGTTAGGCTGGTCGTTGCGACCTCCGATGATGGGAGAAGGAGAGGCGGTCCCTAAGGTATGAGGGATCCTGGCCGTAAAGAGTTTTAAAGGTCAGAACTAGCATCTTATATTATTTATTTATTTATTTACAGTTTTTATATTCCGCCCTTCTCACCCCGCAGGGGACTCAGGTTGGATTACAGTATACACATATATACACATTCAATGCCAGTTGACAGACAACGAATACAGACAATACACAGAGGGTATTTAACTTTTTTCTGGCCGCCAGGGGAGCTGCTGCTTTCATCGTCCATCAGCGACACCGATGAAGTTCTTCCGCATTCCACATTCCCCGGAGTTTTCTTTATGGCCTCATAAATTAGTTAATTTAGCCTCCCACACAAGGTGGTACCTTATTTTCCTACTTGACAGATGCAACTGTCTTTTGGGTTGCAAAGATCGACAACAGGCTACACAATGGCTGGACACCCACTCCAGCCCGGGCTGGCTTCAAACTCATGACCTTTTGGTCAGAGTGATCTTAATGCAGCTGACACTCAGCCAGCTGCGCCACAATCCCGGTGCTTATACAGGCGACGGTACTCAGTTGGAAGCCAATGTAAATGTTGGAGTACTGGTGTTATATGGCATTTCATGGGCGTTCTTGTGAGTAACCCGGCTGCCACATTCTGAACAATACGAAGCTTTCGGGTCATAGACATCGGAAGGCCCACATACAGGGCGTTGCAATAGTCCAGCCTAGACGTGACCGTGGCATGGATGACAGTTGCCAGAGCCTCGTCAGATAGGTAGGGTGCCAGTTGCCTCGCTTGTCGTAGATGGAAAAAGGCCTGTTTGCTGGCAGCAGCGACCTGAGCTTCCATTGTCAGCTGTGAATCCAGGATGACACCTAAGCTCTTAACAGTGGTCGATGGAGATAGGGCGGCACCATCGAAGGTGGGTAATGGAGGAGTCAGACCTGCCGGGCGGCCATGCCAGAGAATCTCAGTCTTCGCCGGGTTCACCTTCAGTCTGCTAGCACGTAGCCAGTTTGACAGAGCTTCCAGACATAGGGTGAAATTGTCTGGAATTGACATTGCTCCAGGCTCCAGGCGCAGAAGGAGTTGGGTGTTGTTGTTGTTCATTCGTTCAGTCGTCTCCGACTCTTCGTGACCTCATGGACCAGCCCACGCCAGAGCTCCCTGTCGGCCATCACCACCCCCAGCTCCTTCAAGTTCAATCCAGTCACTTAAAGAAACCCACTCCAATCATAGAATCATAGAATCATAGAATCAAAGAGTTGGAAGAGACCTCATGGGCCATCCAGTCCAACCCCCTGCCAACAAGCAGGAATATTGCATTCAAATCACCCCTGACAGATGGCCATCCAGCCTCTGTTTAAAAGCTTCCAAAGAAGGAGCCTCCACCACACTCTGGGGCAGAGAGTTCCACTGCTGAACGGCTCTCACAGTCAGGAAGTTCTTCCTCATGTTCAGATGGAATCTCCTCTCTTGTAGTTTGAAGCCATTGTTCTGCATCCTAGTCTCCAGGGAAGCAGAAAACAAGCTTGCTCCCTCCTCCCTGTGGCTTCCTCTCACATATTTATACATGGCTATCATATCTCCTCTCAGCCTTCTCTTCTTCAGGCTAAACATGCCCAGTTCCCTAAGCCGCGCCTCATAGGGCTTGTTCTCCAGACCCTTGATCATTTTAGTCGCCCTCCTCTGGACACATTCCAGCTTGTCAATATCTCTCTTGAATTGTGGTGCCCAGAATTGGACACAATATTCCAGGTGTGGTCTAACCAGAGCAGAATAGAGGGGTAGCATTACTTCCCTGGACCTAGACACTATGCTCCTATTGATGCAGGCCAAAATCCCATTGGCTTTTTTTGCCGCCACATCACATTGTTGGCTCATGTTTAACTTGTTGTCCACGAGGACTCCAAGATCTTTTTCACACCTACTGCTCTCGAGCCAGGCATTGTCCCCCATTTTTCCTTTTACCTTCCATCTTCCCAGCATAATTGTCTTCTCTAGGCTTTGCTGTCTCCTCATGATGTGGCCAAAGTACTTCAACTTTGTCTCTAGTATCCTTCCCTCCAGTGAGCAGTCGGGCTTTATTTCCTGGAGGATGGACTGGTTGGCTCTTCTCGCAGTCCAAGGCACTCTCAGCACTTTCCTCCAACACCACAGCTCAAAAGCATCGATCTTCCTTCGCTCAGCCTTCCCTAAGGTCCAGCTCTCACATCCGTAGGTGACTACAGGGAATACCATGGCTTTGACTAGGCGGATCTTCGTTGCCAGTGTGATGTCTCTACTCTTCACTATTTTATCGAGATTGGACATTGCTCTCCTCCAAGAAGTAAGCGTCTTCTGATTTCCTGGCCACAGTCTGCATCTGCAGTAATCTTTGCACCTAGACATACAAAGTCTGTCACGGCCTCCACATTTTCTCCCTCTATTTTCCAGTTGTCAATCATTCTTGTTGCCATAATCTTGGTTTTTTTGATGTTTAGCTGCAACCCGGCTTTTGCGCTTTCTTCTTTCACCTTGATTAGAAGGCTCCTCAGCTCCTCCTCGCTTTCGGCCATCAGAGTGGTGTCATCTGCATATCTGAGGTTGTTAATGTTTCTTCCAGCAATTTTCACCCCAGCTTTGCATTCATCCAGCCCCGCACATCGCATGATGTGTTCTGCATACAAGTTAAAAAGGTTGGGTGAGAGGATGCAGCCTTGCCGGTACGCCTTTCCCAATCTTGAACCAGAAGGAGTTGGGTATCGTCTGCATATTGGTAGCAGTCCAGGCCGAAACTCCGAGCCAAACTAGCAAGGGGTCTAATGTAGATGTTGAAGAGAAGAGGAGAGAGAATTGCACCTTAATGACAAGAGGGCCCTGTTTCCTGTTCTGCAGTGCAACACTTTCCAAAATTTCTGAATCGCTTTGTTAATGACAGACACGATTGTGCAATAGTCCTTCTCCCTGCCCTGGTTCTCTGCTGCTCTCCTCTCCCCCCCCCCCCCCAAACAGCAACAATACACAAGCAGCTGCAAGGCAGGCAGGCAGGCAGGCAACAGCCCTGCTCCCAGCCCTTCTCCACTTGCCCTGCTCTTCCAACCGCTCTTCTCCCAACCTCCCTTCCCTTTCTCTTTCCCCTTCCCTTCCTGGGCTCACAATGAGCCTCTGAGCCATGTGCTGCCCTTTATATAGTGTGATGGCTGCCATGCTGAAACCCCGCCCCTCCCCTCCCCAAAACTTCTCCCCTCATTGGCTGGTAGGCAAGCCTCCCAGCATGCAAGCTGCTTGCCTCCAAACGCTGAGTCACTTCTGACTCACTTCCTGTGTCAGAAGAAAAATGGCGAGAGAAGCTTCGGAAGGGCTAAGGGACTTTCAGTTTCCTTAAAAACTTCAAAATCGCTTCAAAAAGGTAATTTTTCCAACTTTATTCCAAATTATGAAGATTCCGACGGTACCTAGCCATGCCTAGTATTTACTATTAGGCTTGGGCGGTTTCGTTCGTTAATTTCGTAATTCGTTATTAATTCGTATTTAAATTAGCTTACGATCCAATATTGAGCCATGCAGGAATAGTGTGAGGAGTAAATTAGATTCGAAACAATTTTTTCAATATATTTCGTAATTATTTTGTAATTATTTCGTAATCATTTTGTAATTATTTCGTAATTATTTTCGCATGTCTGGTGCAAGTTTTATAGTTGTTGTTTGTTTTATCACACCAACAGTCAACAACAGAGGGAGAGGGAAGCTTCAGAAGTTCCCCCTGTCTCATTTGGAGGTTTTTTTAGCATATTGCGCAATCGCGTCCGCCATTAACGAATCGATTCGTAATTATACGAAATTTCGTATATTTTGAAATTTTCATTTCGGAATTATTAAAAAAAAACGAAACGCAAGGGCCCCCTAAAAACAAAACGAGTTTAGAACCAATTTTTTCCGTGGTTACCCAAGCCTATTTACTATGTTTCAACCTTGAGCATTTCTCTGTTCTAACATACCCATCCTTGGTAATGACACCCCCTGCTTTCTCATTATCTTTCAATATAGTTATGCAGGTGCTGAGATTTAAATAGATCACCATAGGGACAAGGTGAGCCATGTGATTGAAAGAGGACAAAAGTCTATGATGAGCCATGCTGCTGATTCTGAACATAAAAAGAACATGGCAGGATGGACGTTATAAGCAGAAGAGTGACATTTAATAAGTTTTCCTTTTTTTCTTGTTCTTCTTCCAGGGCTACACATCTGTCACACAAAAGGAAGGTGTTGAAAATGTTGGTGGCATTTTTTTTTCTGTTGTAAATGTGAGATCCTAAAGCATATCTACTAAGAGAGATATCTACCTGACTTCAACAGGTACCCAGCTTTATTCAAAGCTGGGTAATTGTTATGATTGGAGGGACAATCTTTACCTTGGCCTGCTCCATTCATATTTTAAGTGCCATTATTTTACCTGCCACAGTTCACAAGCAGCATCTGCAGAAGCAGGAATCCTCTTTGACATTTATTTCTTCTTCTCCCCAAGCATTCATTGCCATATGTCACAGGTGCTGTTTGGAGTCATGGTTGTACATATGCTATTTCCCTCTTCACTCTTTTTACACATGCCAAAAGATCCAGGTGCTTCTGTGATTTGCCCTTTTCTCTTTTCTGTTAGATAGCATGTCTTGTTACGTATTTCTCAGAAGTGTCATTAGCAAGTCACACTGGTATTTTTGTTCCCTTTCCCTCCTTCTCCAAGGTCACCCGGGGGGCCTTTAGTATATATATTTAAAGGTTAAAGCTACATTCTAAAAGAGCAGGTTGATCTCTGAAGAGCTCTGGAGGGAAAAAAAAACTAACTACAAACCTAGAGACAATACAAAACCATTATGAGGCAAATGGGAAAACTCAGTGAATAACTGAAAGGGCAGAAAATAGCCATAAGGACTTTATTTCCCACAACAAATATGCTGCCAGTTTCTCTCCATCTCAAATACATTTTTATTCTTGATAGCAATACCTATATCAGTGATTTTCTGTCTAAGCATGTAAGGACAAAAGAACCATGCTTTATCATACCAAGGATCATACCATAAAGCAGCTCCATTGGCTGCCAATAAGTTCCCAATCCCTATTCAAATTGCATATTCCTTCCTTAGGCGATCCCTCATAGTCCGAGGATGATGGTTCTCCAAGTGTAGTGTCTTGGCGGTGGGTCCATAGGTGCACGTGGACCCCTATTCTTGATCTGCATCTTCTCCTGCAGTGAGGGCATCTGTTTCCAGGTGGAAGGCGGTCTCGGTCACGGTTGGCTTAATGCGCCTTCCTCTTGGCACATTTCTCTCTTTCGCCCTCCATTGGTATCTCTTCAAATTCTGCAGCACAGCTGACCTCCAACTGGAGTGCTCAAGGGCCAGGGCTTCCCAGTTCTCAGTGTCTTAAGATTTACTTTGAGCCCATCTTTAAATCTCTTTTCCTGTCCTCCAACATTCCGTTTTCCATTCTTGAGTTCGGAGTAGAGCAACTGCTTTAGGAAATGGTGGTCGGGCATCCGGATAATGTGGCCAATCCAGCAGAGTCGATGGCGGAGGACCATCGCTTCAATACTGGTGGTCTTTGCTTCTTCCGGCATGCTGACATTTGTCTGCTTGTCTTCCCAAGAGATTTGCAGGATTTTTCAGAGGCAGCGCTGATGGAATCGTTCCAGGAGTTGCATGTGACATATGTAGACAGTCAATGTCTCGCAGGCTATATAGCAGGGTTGGGAGGACAATAGCTTTATAAACAAGCACCTTGGTATCCCTACGGACGTCCCGGTCCTCAAACACTCTCTGCTTCATTCGGGCTGAGTTTCAGGGGGGGCTGAGTCTGAGTGAAAGGGGGTCTAGCCTAGCAAACCTTTTGTATCATTACCCCAATACCCCCATGCATATGGGATATATTGAGTATGGTGATCAGATCATGATATGAATAAACATAACAGTTTAAATAATGCACCAGTAAGGCCTTTTCGCGAACCACCATGAGAATTTGGGGGGGGGGGCTGAAGCCCCTCAAGCCCCCCCCCCCCCCCGGCTACATGCCTGCCTAGATGTGGTATCAAACACTCTCTGCTTCATCTGGGAAAAAGTTGCAGGATTTTTCGGAGGCAGCACTGATGGAATCGTTCCAGGAGTTGCATGTGACATTTGTAGATAGTCCACGTCTCGCAGGCAATCATCTTGGTATCCCTATGAATGTTCCGGTCCTCAAACTGTCTCTGCTTCATTCGGAAAATGCTGCACTCACAGAGCTCAGGTGGTGTTGTATTTCAGTGTCAGTGTTGACTTTTGTGGAGAGGTGGCTGTCAAGGTAACAGAAATGGTCAACATTTTCTAATGTTACACCATTAAGCTGTATTTCTGCCATTGGAGAGGGATTGGCTTGTGACTGCTGGAAGAGCACTTTGGCTTTCTCAATGTTTAATGACAGGCCGAGCTTCTCGTATACTTCTGCTAAGGTGTTTAGAATGGCTTGTAGGTCTTCTTCTGAATGTGCACAGATGACGTTGTCATCACCATACTGGAGTTCTATAACAGATGTTGTTGTAACCTTGGTTTTGACTTTCAGTCTGCTGAGGTTAAATAGCTTGCCATCTGTCTGATAGATGATATCCACTCCGGTGGGAAGCTTCCCATCGACAAGATGAAGTATCATAGCGATGAAGATGGAAAATAAGGTTGGGGCAATCACACATCCCTGTTTGACACCTGATTCCACCTAAATGGGTCACTTTGGGAGCCACTGCTGTCCAAGACTGTTGCCATCATGTCATCATGGAGGAGCCGCAGGATATTCACAAATTTGTTTGGGCACCCGATTTTTTGGAGGATGGTCCAGAGAGCGCTGCGATTCACTGTGTCGAATGCCTTTGCAAGGTCGATGAATGCCATGTACAGAGGTTAATTTTGTTCCCTGCATTTTTCTTGGAGCTGTCGTGCAGTGAAGATCATGTCCACAGTTCCTCTGGAGGGACTGAAGCCGTTCTGGGATTCCGGGGGGGGGGGGGGGGGGGGGGGATGTCTTCTGAGAGAAGTAGAAGGCGGTTTGCAAGGATTCTTGTGAGGATTTTCCCAGCTGAGGTTAGAAGGGAGATACCTCGATAGTCTGTTCTTTCCCCTTTTTTTGAAGAGGGTGATGATGGTGGCATCTTTGAAATCTGCTGAATCTTGAAAGTCGCATATTATCTTGAAAATTGCATATTATTACCTAGGAATTAGCCAAAGCCTGGTTAACCAAGGCTTTGCCTTTCAGCCAAGTCGTTTCCACCCAAGTGGATCACAAGCACATCAGGAGAGAGCCCTCTCCCCAATGCAAACAGCAACGGGTACAAACCGTGCCAATCGAGGTATCTCCTGCCTCTCCAATCAATAGTCACCAAGGCAGCCCCAATCCAAAAGGAATGTGTTCCAAAACTTTGGCCTTGAATGCCCAATGCTTTGAGCGCTCTGAATGTGACTGACCAAAATTGGCATTTAGTGAGTGGGACATAGTCCTGGTGAGAAAAAAAAAAGACAAAAAAAAAAAAAACCTCAGATGCTTCACCCCTAAGAGCTTTTACATTTTTTCATGTGGCCATAAATACTCAGCTTTGCCTTGTAGGTAGGCAACTGAATTATGAGTGTTTCCATAGTAACGACTGTGATTAATTAAAATACTTGGATGTAGTAAGTTTATAGATGCAAAAAACATCTCATGTATAAATAGTGCAATCTGTTTATGCTCAAAGGAGTCCCCTCTCCCCTCCATTCTCTGAGAAATTGGGGCATTTCCTCCCTTCAGTGTTGGTAAATCTTTGCAATTCTCCAAAAACTTGCTAAATAATTCCCAGAACTTAATGGCTGCTAAATTTTCTGGAAGATAAATAAGGAATTGTGCCAAGGGGAAATGGGGAAAGATCTGGAAAAGATTGTTAAGGAAGTGGTTTGCAAACATTTAGAAACAAATGCGGTCATCGCTAATAGTCAACATGGATTTATCAAAAACAAGTCATGCCAGACTAATCTGATCTCTTTTTTCGATAGAGTTACAAGCTGGGTAGATGAGGGAATGCCGTGGATGTAGCGTACCTGGATTTCAGTAAGGCCTTCGACAAGGTCCCCCATGACCTTCTGGCAAGGAAACTAGTCCAATGTGGGCTAGGCAAAACTACGGTGAGGTGGATCTGTAATTGGTTAAATGGACGAACCCAGAGGGTGCTCACTAATGCTTCCTCTTCATCCTGGAAAGAAGTGACGAGCGGAGTGCCGCAGGGTTCCGTCCTGGGCCCGGTCCTGTTCAACATCTTTATTAATGACTTAGATGAAGGGCTAGAAGGCAGGATCATCAAGTTTGCAGACGACACCAAACTGGGAGGGATAGCCAATACTCCAGAGGACAGGAGCAGGATTCAAACGATCTTGACAGATTAGAGAGATGGGCCAAAACTAAGTTGTAGTAAGTTTATACAAAATAACTACAAAATGAAATTCAACAGTGACAAATGCAAGATACTCCACTTAGGCAGAAAAAATGAAATGCAAAGATACAGAATGGGGGACAATGCCTGGCTCGAGAGCAGTACGTGTGAAAAAGATCTTGGAGTCCTCGTGGACAACAAGTTAAACATGAGCCAACAATGTGATGTGGCAGCAAAAAAAGCCAATGGGATTTTGGCCTGCATCAATAGGAGCATAGTGTCTAGATCTAGGGAAGTAATGCTACCCCTCTATTCTGCTTTGGTTAGACCACACCTGGAATATTGTGTCCAATTCTGGGCACCACAATTCAAGAGAGATATAGACAAGCTGGAATGTGTCCAGAGGAGGGCGACTAAAATGATCAAGGGTCTGGAGAACAAGCCCTACGAGGAGCGGCTTAGGGAACTGGGCATGTTTAGCCTGAAGAAGAGAAGGCTGAGAGGGGATATGATAGCCATGTATAAATATGTGAGAGGAAGCCACAGGGAGGAGGAAGCAAGCTTGTCTTCTGCTTCCCTGGACGCGGAACAATGGCTTCAAACTACAAGAAAGGAGATTCCATCTGAACATGAGGAAGAACTTCCTGACTGTGAGAGCCGTTCAGCAGTGGAACTCTCTGCCCCGGAGTGTGGTGGAGGCTCCTTCTTTGGAAGCTTTTAAACAGAGGCTGGATGGCAATCTGTCAGGGGTGATTTGAATGCAATATTCCTGCTTCTTGGCAGGGGGTTGGACTGGATGGCCCATGAGGTCTCTTCCAACTCTTTGAGTCTATGATTCTATGATTTCTATAAACCTATATGTGAGACTCACTATTCAGGTTTCCATTCTATGCCTAGTTCTTTCCAAAGTGATTTTTGTTATGACATTGAAGTTGGGAGATTTAATTTATTAGCATCTACACTTTAATCTGAATTATGATAAATTTGGAGGTCACCCCATAGATGTTTTCAAACCAATCAATAAGCATACTCATTGGGCTATTTTCTGAAACAAATCTTTTTTTTACATACACCCTAGCTACAAACTTGTAGTTATTTAACTGGGTTATATTCCCAACACAACCATCTTTCTCCCAGTCCTGGACCTATTTTTCTCTTCGGTCCCATGGCATCCATGAATATGAAGATAAGTATAACTTTTTTATATAAATCATCACATTTAAAGTAGAATGAAATTTTCACTTGGTGCTAATGAGAGCCCATCATATCCCGTTGGGAATCACTTGACACTTAGAAACTTTCTGAATGAGCTTTTTTAAAAATGCTATTGCATTTCCCATGTGTCATCTACAACTCATAAAATTGACAGTGATCTGGGAAAATTAATACGTAAAAGGAAAAGTTTTCCCTTGACATTAAGTACAGTCTTGTCTGACTCTGCAGGTTGGCGCTCATCTTCATTTGTAAGCTGGCGTTGTCCGGAGACACCTCCAAGGTTATGTGGCTGGCATGACTGAATGGAGCGTTGTTACCTTTCCACTGATGGTACCTATTGATCTATTCACATTTGCATGTTTTTGAACTGCTAGGTTGCCAGAAGCTGGGGCTAACAGCGGGAGCTCACCCCGCTCCCCAGATTTGATCCAGTGACCTTTCCGTCAGCAAGTTCAGCAGCACAGTGGTTTACCCCACTGCACAACCAGGGGCTCCCTACTATACTGCTACTTTTGAACTGCTAGGTTTGCAGAAGCTATGGCTAACAGCAGGAGCTCACCCCGCTCCTCGGATTCAATCCAGTGACCTTTCAGTCAGCGAATTCAGCAGCTCAGTGGTTTAACCCACTGCGCCAACAGGGCCTTCCTACTATAGCGCTACTTTTGAACTGCTAGGTTGGCAGAAGTTGGGGCTAACAGCGGGAGCTTATCCCTCTCCCCAGATTCAATCTGGTGACCTTTCAGTCAGCAAGTTCAGCAGCTCAGTGGTTTAACCCACTGTGCTACCAGGGGCTCCCTACTATAGTGCTACTTTTAAACTGCTAGATTGGCAGAAGCTGGAACTAACAGCGGGAGCTCACTCCGCTCCCCAGATTTGATCCAGTGACCTTTCAGTCAGCAAGTTCAGCAGCTCAGTGGTTTAACCCACTGCAGCACCAGGGGTTCCCTACTATAGTGCTACTTTTGAACTGCTAGGTAGGCAGAAGCTGGGGCTAACAGCAGAAGCTCACCCCGCTCCCCGGATTTGATCCAGTGACCTTTCCGTCATCAAGTTCAGCAGCACAGTCGTTTACCCCACTGCACAACCAGGGGCTCCCTACTATACTGCTACTTTTGAACTGCTAGGTTTGCAGAAGCTATGGCTAAAAGCAGGAGCTCACCCCGCTCCTCGGATTCAATCCAGTGACCTTTCAGTCAGCAAATTCAGCAGCTCAGTGGTTTAACCCACTGCGCCAACAGGGCCTCCCTACTATAGCGCTACTTTTGAACTGCTAGGTTGGCAGAAGTTGGGGCTAACAGCGGGAGCTTATCCCTCTCCCCAGATTCAATCTGGTGACCCTTCAGTCAGCAAGTTCAGCAGCTCAGTGGTTTAACCCACTGAAGCACCAGGGGCTTCCCTACTATAGTGCTACTTTTAAACTGCTAGATTGGCAGAAGCTGGAACTAACAGCGGGAGCTCACTCCGCTCCCCAGATTTGATCCAGTGACCTTTCAGTCAGCAAGTTCAGCAGCTCAGTGGTTTAACCCACTGCACCACCAGGGGCTCCCTACTATAGTGCTATTTTTGAACTGCTAGGTAGGCAGAAGCTGGGGCTAACAGCGGGAGCTCACTCCACTCCCTGGATTTGATCCAGTGACCTTTCAGTCAGCAAGTTCAGCAGCTCAGTGGTTTAACCCACTGCACCACCAGGGGCTCCCTACTATAGTGCTACTTTTGAACTGCTGGATTGGCAGAAGCTGGAGCTAACAGCGGGAGCTCACTCCACTCCCCGGATTTGATCCAGTGACCTTACAGTCAGCAAGTTCAGCAGCTCAGTGGTTTAACCCACTGCACCACCAGGGGCTCCCTACTATAGTGCTACTTTTGAACAACTAGGTAGGCAGAAGCTGGGGCTAACAGAGGGAGCTCACTTCACTCCCCGGATTTGATCCAGTGACCTTTCAGTCAGCAATTTCAGCAACTCAGTGGTTTAACCCACTGTACCACCAGGACCTTCCCTTTTATAGTGCTATTTTTATGTAACATACTATATTACCTCTGGAAAGTACAGTTCATGTTCTACCCTCCAACCACATCTTTACTAGCAACAACAGATAACTCTGGAAATTAAAACTGACTCCCAACAAACATAGGAAGATTTCACATCTTGGTGGAAATAAGAACCACATGGGGATTGTTCAAACTTTTACACTGCAAATACAATCTATATATATAAATCTGTAAGGGGCATCCAACGGGACAGCAAAACTCAAAAAAACCCCAACGAAAATTAACCAAAATTCCCATGCACATACCTCAACCCACAAGGTACAAACATATTGAATCAAAATAAAAAAAACACAACAACACACTCACAAAAGGACAAAACAACTGAGCATGTGCAATGGCACCCAGCCGCAAGTTCCCTGGCGCGCGCACATGGCCTGCTGGCCAACGCTCCCTCCGCGCAAGCCACGCCCCCATCCTCTGTTGCCCCGCCCCCCGCAATCAACCCACACCACGGCCCCTCCCTCCCCCTGCCCGCCCCACACGATCACGCCACAACACGCCACCTCCAAAAAAGCCCCGCCCACTCCAAGCCCCGCCGCGCCGCTTCCCGCCCTGTCAAAAACAACCCTACTCCCCCTCCTTCATCTTACCCCGCCCCCACCCCTTCCCTCCCTGAGTCAATCCTTCCCTCCTCCCACCCCCTCCGGTAAGACACGCCCCCTTCCTTCGCCCCCCCACCCCTTCCCTCCATGAGTCAATCCTTCCCTCCTCCCACCCCCTCCGGTAAGACACGCCCCCTTCCTTCGCCCCCACCCCTTCCCTCCCTGAGTCAATCCTTCCCTCCTCCCACCCCCTCCGGTAAGACATGCCCCCTTCCTTCGCCCCCCACCCCTTCCCTCCCTGAGTCAATCCTTCCCTCCTCCCCCCCCCCTCCGGTAAGACACGCCCCCTTCCTTCGCCCCCCCACCCCTTCCCTCCCTGAGTCAATCCTTCCCTCCTCCCACCCCCCTCCGGTAAGACACGCCCCCTTCCTTCGCCCCCCACCCCTTCCCTCCCTGAGTCAATCCTTCCCTCCTCCCACCCCCTCCGGTAAGACACGCCCCCTTCCTTCGCCCCCCCACCCCTTCCCTCCCTGAGTCAATCCTTCCCTCCTCCCACCCCCCTCCGGTAAGACACGCCCCCTTCCTTCGCCCCGGCGGGCCCAATCAAGGAAGAGGAAAAACATTGAAGGAAGGAAGGAAACAGAGAAGGAAACATGGAAGCAAAGAGTGAAGGAAAGAAGGAAAGAGGTAGAGAAGGAAGAAAAGAGAGAAAGAGGAAATGAAGAGGGATGGAAAGAAATGGGTAGAGAAAGAAGGAAGGAGATAAGGAAAGAAAAGGAAGGAAAGAGGAGCGAAGGAAGAAGAGAAAGAAAGAGAAAGAGGGGGGAAGGAAGGACAGACAAAAGGAAGAATGGAAACAAAAACCACAGGAAGGAAGAAAGGAAAGAGGCAGAGAAGGAAGAAAGAGAAAGGGAAGGAAAAGAAAAAAGGAAGAAGGAAAGAGGAAGAGAAGGAAGGAAGGAGAGAAGGAAAGAAGAAAAGGGAATGAGGGAAAGAAGGAGAGAAAGAGGGAGGTAAGGTGGGCCACAGCAACGCATGGCAGGGAAAGGGGAGGTAGGACTCCCAAGACCCAACATAAAGCACGAGAAGGGTTTGGTAAGCAATGGGAAGAAAGGAAGGAGGGAAGGCAGGAAAGAAAGAGGTACCGAAGGAAGGAAGAAGAGAAAGTAGAAAGGAAAGAAAAATAAAAGGAAGGAAAGGCAGGAAAGAGGTAAAGAAGGAAGGAGAAAAGGAAATAAAAATGAAAGAAGGAAGGAAACATGGAGGGAAGAAAGGAGGCAAAGGAAGAAAGGGGGAGGGAATGAAGGAAAGAGAGAAGGATGAAACCAAGGAGCGAAAGAAGGAAAGAAAGAAAGAAAGAAAGAAAGAAAGAAAGAAAGAAAGAAAGAAAGAAAGAAAGAGGTAGAGAAGGAAGAAAGGAGAGAAAGGGGGAGAAAAAGGGAGAAGGAATAGGTAGGTACCTCTCTTTCATAATAGACCAGATATCTACCTCTACTTTGAAAAGATTTACTATAGGCCACAGCAACGCGTGGCAGGGTACAGCTAGTGCTGTTATAAACCAGTCGAATGTCACACAGCCCCTGCTTTTGCTCTAGGAAGCCTGACAATTTGTGATATAGATATGCCCTTCGCATATTCTCTTTATGGCCAGCTCTGGTTCTGCAATTGTAAATTTGTATGGGAAATGTGATGTGGAAAGACTTGAGTAATCTTCCTTTGGTACTAGATAATGTCAGAATATAAACAGACCCCAGTTGGGTGACGTTCATTAGCAGTCATTGTTCCATCTATCTCTTTCACTTCCCAGCTCTAGCGCCCGGCGTTGCTTTTCAAGAGAACATATGCGGAGACTATAAAGATCAGTTCATGGAGAGATCTATCTTTTTTAAACACTAGGACATTACATGATTTTTGTCTGGCAGTAAAACCTTCTCCAGCGAGTGTGGATCGACAGAGACAATTTTATCTATGAGAGCGTAAAACAGTAAGTACTAGGGCTGTGCATAATTTCGTTTTAAATTAGCAAGTCATATCTAATTCGTAAGTTTTGTATATTTATTTATTTACTAGCCGTTCCCTGCCATGCGTTGCTGTGGCCCAGTCTGGTGATCTGGAAAATAAAATAATGGTTTCTATCAAGCACGGCTGGTGGGGACGAGGGACAGGGCCTTCTCGATGGTGGCCCCTCGACTTTGGAACTCCCTGCCATTAGAGATCAGAACTGCCCCCTCCCTCATGATGTTCAGGAAACTAACAAAGACCTGGTTGTGGAACGCGGCATTTGACAACTGATTTAACTCTTTGCCCACATGAAAGGAGGATGATGAATGGGGATTGTGATGGTGTCGGACGATTTGGCTCTTTTAACTGGATGATAATGTTTTAATGTGTATGGTGCTGATATTTTAATCGTGTAATGAAGTGGCATTGTGTTGTTATTGTATATTCTTTGTATGTTAACACATGTTGTGAACCGGTCCGAATCCCTCTTTGAAGGTGAGAGGGTCGGTATATAAAACCTCGAAATAAATAATAATAATATATGTAATTATTTATTTATTTAAAAGTTTTGTATACCGACCTTCTCACCTCTCTTGAGGGACTCAGACCGGTTTCCAACCATAATATCACATACAATCAATAAAACATCATAATACATATTACAGTAAAACATTAAAACAGCAATTACAATCAATAACTATAATGGTCAGTCGTCACACTAAAATCGTTGCTCATCATCCTCCATCCATATCTCAGGGTGTTGGCTCACTCGTCGAATGCCTGTCTCCATAACCAAGTCTTCACCTGTTTCCTGAATGTCAGGATAGAAGGGGCGGTTCTGATCTCCAGTGGGAGAGAGTTCCAGAGTCGAGGGGCCACCACCGAGAAGGCCCTGTCCCTCGTCCCCACCAGACGCACTTGCAAGGCCGGTGGGACCGAGAGCAGGGCCTCTCCAGACAATCTTAATAATCTTGATGGTTCATAGGGGAGAATACGTTCGGAGAGGTAAACAGGGCCGGAGTCGTTTAGGGCTTTATAGGTTAACACCAGCACTTTAAATTGTGCTCGGAAGCTAATTGGCAGCCAGTGGAGCTGGTGGAACAGCGGAGTGGTGTGCTCCCTGTACCCAGAACCCGTTAGTAGTCTGGCTGCCGAGCGTTGGACTAGCCGCAGCTTCCGGGCAGTCTTCAGAGTCAACCCCACGTAGAGAGCGTTGCAGTAGTCTAAACGGGATGTAACCAGAGCGTGGACTACCGTGGCCAAATCAGACTTCCCAAGGTATGGGCGCAGCTGGCGCACAAGCTTTAGCTGTGCAAATGCTCCCCTGGTCACCGCCAAAACCTGGGTCTCCAGGCTCAGCAATGAATCTAGGAGAACTCCCAGACTGCGAGCCTGCGCCTTCAGGGGGAGTGTAACCCCGTCCAGCACAGGCTGTAACTCTATGCCCTGTTCGGCCTTTTGACTGTCCAGGAGTACCTCTGTCTTCTCTGGATTTAGTTTCAATCTGTTGTCCCTCATCCAGTCCGTCACAGCGGCCAAGCACGGGTTCAAGACTTGGACAGCCTCTTTAGTAGCGGGTGGAAAGGAGTGACAGAGTTGGACATCATCTGCGTACAGATGACACCGTATCCCGAAACTCCGGATGCATAATTCCTTTATGCTTGTGGGTAAACAGTATTCCTTGTTGTTTCTATGTCAGTGTGGATTTGGAGATTGTCTGGTTTGCCTACTCTGGCTTTTTAATTGCTCTGAATAGGCAGGATTATTTGTAATATACATGTGTTATTGTGATAATTTTATGCTTATGTTGTTTTGTTAATTTTATGTTATGCTGTTTACTTTGTATGTTTCGGTGATGTTACTTGGAAACCGCCCTGAGTCCCCCTCGGGGAGACAGAGCGGCTTAAAGGGCTGGGCATGTTTAGCCTGAAGAAGAGAAGGCTGAGAGGAGATATGATAGCCATGTATAAATATGTGAGAGGAAGCCACAGGGAGGAGGGAGCAAGCTTCCTTTCTGCTTCCCTGGAAACTAGGACGCGGAACAATGGCTTCAAACTACAAGAGAGGAGATTCCATCTGAACATGAGGAAGAACTTCCTAACTGTGAGAGCCGTTCAGCAGTGGAACTCTCTGCCCCGGAGTGTGGCGGAGGCTCCTTTTTTAGAAGCTTTTAAACAGGGGCTGGATGGCCATCTGTCAGGAGTGATTTGAATGCAGTATTCCTGCTTCTTGAGAGGGTGTTGGACTGGATGGCCCATGACGTCTCTTCCAACTCTTTGATTCTATGATTCTATTATTCTAATTTAAATAATAATAATAATAATAATAATAATAATAATAATAATAATAACTTTATTTGTACCCTGCTACCATCTCCCCGAGGGACTCGGTGCAGCTTACATGAGGCCAAGCCCACAGCATGTCAATAAACAAAAGCGATAACAAATAATCAATACAGAACAGTTAAAATAAAACTCAAAAACAAAAAATACACAATAAGCAATAAACAATAACATACAGCATTTAAAAACCTATGGCCAGGCCAAATGTAATAATTAAAATTTAAAATGTTGGGCATGAACAAGGTAGGGTAAACTAGGATAGGGTTTTTAAGGAAAAATGAGGGCACGCAGACAATCCTAAATCAATATTAGTCATAGACATAGAATCATAGAGTTGGAAGAGACCACATGGGCCATCTAGTCCAACCCCCTGCCATGCAGAAAAGCACAATCAAAGTATCCCTGACAGATGGCCATCCATCTTCGATTCACAGTGTGATTCCAGTAAAGAGGTCTAACCAAAGCAGAATAGAGAGGCACCATGACTTCCCTTGAGACACTATACTCTTTTTCCAAGGAAGTGTGGTGGAAGGAGCTTCCACCACACTCCAAGGCAGAGAGTTCCATTGCTGAACAGCTCATACAGTCAGGAAGTTGTTCCTGATGTTCAGGTGGAATCTCCTTTCCTTTAATTTGAACCCATTGCTCCTAGTCCTAGTTTCCAGGGCAGCAGAAAGGATGCCTACTCCCTCTTCTTTATGGCATCCTTACACATATTTATACATGCTCTCGTGTCTCCTGTTGGGATTCAGTCTGTGATTGAACCTGAGCCTGTGCTTGAACCTGTGATTGTGTTTCAGTCTCCTGATGGTTCAGTGTCTGATGTGGGTAATGAGGAGGGAAATCAGTCCCCTGTTGCTTCTGATGTGGGGGATGCTGGGGCTGACTCTGAGTTGTAAGATGGAGACACTTTGGTCAATGAGTTCCTTGCAAACACTGACAGAGAGGCTTCGGTGCAAAGGGCAGATTCTCATGAGAATGTTTCTGTCAGGCCTTGGGAGAAAGGTTTACTCCCTCCACTTGTGAGCAATCCAGATTCTAGTTTGGAAAACAGTCTGACACCTGATAAAGTTTATTAATTGTGTAATATGTTAGGTTGTTAACTGTTTTTACACTGTAGCATTGAATTTTTGCTGTTCTTACTTGTTGTGAACCGCTGTGAGTCGCCTTCGGGCTGAGAACGGCGGTATATAAGTAAAGTAAAGTAAATAAATAAATAATAAAGGTAATGAGGAGTCAGATAAGCAGAGCCGGTGGCTGGAGATTAGCTAGAATTGACAAAAGGCCCAATGTTTACGTAGATCCGAAAAAAAATCGTCAGTTAAGGTCAAAGACTGGAGGAAAACGAAACCAGTTTTGGGGATTTAAGGTTTGAGGACATATTGCTAAGAGTTTTCCTTAACTAGTCCAACTAGTCCAAATGCTCAAACAAGTCCAAATGCTCATTTTGTACCACATGAGAATGAGAAAGCATTGTTAAAACCCTTTGAACAGTTGCTTAATAGAACAGATTGTCCAAAAACAGGATGTGTCAGCAGTTACCCAGCTTACCCAGTTGAAGGTACCTCAACCAGTTCTTACTAGGCAACTTCTGAAAGCAATCGAAAGCTATAAGAGGCCCATCCTTAATTAAAAACATTACCATTGTGGTGATGTTATGCTTTTGCAGTCTTTAGATGCTGCCAGTAATTAGATGTGATTTTTACCTCCGCAGCATTTGTGAAAACAGAACCTGAATGGGAATTAGTCTGTGCATCACTGGCTTGGATGAAGTCTCTAAGGGCTAAGATTATCAGGGTTAGTTTAGCTTCAAGTTCTGTTACAGCACATTATACATGACTTGGGGTCTCAGAGGGCCTTCTCCAAGCTGCTGAAGAATTCCAAAGCCATCCTCCAGGAAGACATTCTGAAAGAAACCCATTCTGGTTTTTTTCATCACATTATGGCTCGAATAATGAAAAAGGACTGAGTGAATTCCTTGCAAGAATTAGCTTGGCTGTTTCCATCTTGTATCCCGTGGGGTGAGGAATGGCTGGAGAGGTCTTCTGCTCCACTTGGTTACTTCTTTACATTGGTTTGTTCATTTGTTTATAATATGTCTCCTTTGAAGGCTGATCTTTCTTAATGAAATCTTGGCATTCACTTTCAGGGCACAATTTTATCTTCCAAGTGCAAATCATATCAATGCAATGATACAAATCCATCTAGTTTCAGGTGTAGATTTGGGTCTCAGGTTGGAGGAAATTTGTCATAGCAGTTCCTTGCCAAATTGGAACAGTTGGGTTGTATGCTTTTATGAATTTAAGCTTTCCTTTACTGGGCTAAGCTGCATGGATGATTTTCATTTGTATGTTTTGGCAATGCTGTATGTTTTGGCAGCTTCTCATAGCGAACGCAAATAGCTTGGGCAACCTCCACTTGGTTGGAAAACTAAGCAGCCAAGGTCACTTCTCTTATATAGATTCAGCACAGGAATACCATTTTACTAAAAGGTTCTGGGATTTATGCCCTTGGGTTGGTTGACTGTCCCATTATGGTCATCCCAGGCCAAAGGGCATAAAAAGGCTCCTTTTATTCAATGTTTTTTGTGCACAGCATTTTTCATAGTTGTGAGTATGTGTGTGTCATGTGTGATGCTACCAGGTGCAGTTGGCTTAATGCATAGGGTGTTGTACTTTGTACAAATTATGTTTAACGGGATCACGAATATATTGCACAGCATTTCACATATGCTGTGTAATACAGTTGTGCATGGAATTCATTTCTCCCATTTCTTTTTTTATGTTTATTGTAGTTTTGCTTACAAACATTTAAAAACAATAGAATTCTTAGAAAGAAGAAATGGAAGATAGTGGATAGGTGTGGGGGTAGGCAAGGGTAAGCTTGGGGGTAGGGGATGGACGCATTCGA